>CM035816.1:17028564-17118564 GCA_020458035.1 Magallana ariakensis | reverse complement strand
TACAATCATGGTCAGTGTATATTAAACAAGGACATTTATTCATGTCTGAACTATAAACTTTAATTAGTTCTAGTATTAAAAGTAAATCTTCATGCAGCTAAATATAGCTACGGAATAACCACACAGAAAAATACATTAAGCCTTACATGGCCTTCACCTTGCTTTACCTGGAAAAAGCTTTTTCCACGAATTTGTACATTTATTCAGAAGACTTTGTAATAAAGCTATACTTTAATACAGATGTTGTGGTTGTGAATGAGAGAGTGTGTTTATTCGTTCCTTAAAACCTAGTATACAAGTTTGCCCCTCTGCAACTTTCAGGAGAGGGGGAGGGAGGGAAAATATGTGATTACAATTAATTTACTGGGCTACCATGTGTGCTTCAGTAATATGCCTGTGTTTGTATGTGAACTAGAGATCTGGATCTGCCAAATGTAAGTATGTGATAAATGTCAGGCTCAACAGACTTTTTTTTACAATAATGATTTTCCTGAAATTATAAATGATCCTATTTTGTTACAGGGTCATTTAATTGCTGGTACGTTTGTACATAACATGAGTAAAGTAAACTGTTATGAATACAATTTATATGTTGTTAGTATGACGTGTAAAGAAAACCTAGACTATACCACTTATAATGTAATAATTATTATATTACTGTAACAATGTCATGATGAATTTAACACAATTCTGTTGTAATGATGTTAGCATCTTCAAGTTAAACTTATGATCGAAATATTTATTTAAACACAAAATGGGGTTTAACATGTGATTAGAAGAATCTCCTGCAATTCATGATAACGAGCAATTTTTATTCAACTCA
Source organism: Magallana ariakensis (assembly GCA_020458035.1). NCBI lineage: Eukaryota > Metazoa > Mollusca > Bivalvia > Ostreida > Ostreidae > Magallana > Magallana ariakensis. The sequence goes on along the minus strand of CM035816.1, from coordinate 17,117,741 downwards.
TGGGTTTACTCGCAAAACCTTTGCCAATTAAGGGTCTGGGAATAGAAATAACAAAGTTTTCCAGAAAAAATATGCTGATCATAATTAAAAGCTGAAGAGCAACTGAGAGTAACTGACACAATATATATACACACATATTTTTTATATGTATTTTACAATGGGACAATCAATAGTACAAATCAAATTAGTGGGTATTAATCCTCACATATTCAATTGTCTAAAATCCAAAAAAAAAGTGGCTACTGGCACATGAAATTTAAACAATTTTTAAAAATATGTTGATCAAATCATATTCCCCTTCCCATTTTTAAGATTTCTTTCCTTAAATTTTAATTGCAAAGCTGTAGCAGTAATTGTGTCAAAGCCATATATTTCCTGACTGTATTCACTATTCAACCATTTCATTAATACACAAAACTTATATTTACACATTTAAACATCACCTGAGCCTTAATATACATAAATATTCCTTTATCTACATCCCCTGTAGCATTTGTCTGACTACAGATCTCTCTTTATAAATTTCCTCTTGACTACATTAATAGGTCAAATATGTCATCAGGAAATTTTTTCAAACCAGGCACTTCATATATTTCTTTTTAAATAAAACCCCATCATGCGCATCACTTTTGATGCATATATTAACTTTAGTGGAGATTTTTTGTACAAATTTCCCTGATAAACTGATGAGCTGTTGATTTGATTATTAAATATGAAATGAAATAACGCATATTAATATTAGTTATGCACTGGGTTAGAAAAAATATTATTCAATTGAACAAATCATAGTAACTAGTAGTTGAATTTCAAGATTCACTTATTATTCAGTTTATTGTCAAAGGCTAGAACCATAGCTGGGATCTCATATACACATATCTTATTTTTATTTTATCAAAGGTGTTAAATTAATTACCTGCTGTTACAATACATATAAAGGTGTATCAAAGAAATACACTCTCGGCAGCATTAAACAAATAACTATTTCGGTATATGAGGTGATACCTGCATACCAATTAAGGTAATTGATAATTAGACGCATTAATTAACAACAGAAAGTGCATTATGGTTATCATAAGCAACTCTCATGTTTGAATATCTAATAATATCCTCATATAGACAAATACACAATATATACTTGATAGTTTTTTTCTTATGGCTGTGTATATTTTAATTATAATTTTAATAATTTGCATACAAACACAACATGTTGAACATATTTATGGCCTTTTTATCTGTTGGCAACAGTTTTAGTCTGAGTGTTTCGAACAGACACAACCCAGTTCATGAAATGTTTACATTCTTATCCTAAAATGTACAAGATGGCCACACATCCACACATCCTCCTTAACTCTAATACGCAGATGCGTGATTTACTACTCTAAAGTTTTGATTATTTTACCATATATGCGCTGGGGTATTTTATGCGGTTTTCAACTTACTGTGTAACTAGTGTAAATTTCCCCTACCCATTAATAACCACTTTTACAGTACATTTATATGGTAATTTTGTGTAATATACATTTTAAAATATCCATTGATCTACATTTTGCTGGAGTACATTACAAGGGATGACACATATGTACTGAACCCAAAAGCTAGAGTTTAGGCCACAGTAATTTATACCTTTGTTTACCCCATATTGCGACTGACTGCATGAATCTAATTTTCTTTTCCTTTCATCAGAATAATTGTTTTAGTTCTAAAGTATCTTGGTTTAAACTGTTTGTTGGGAATATAATATCAGAACAAATGGTGTTTGATATCTTTTAAATTCATATGCAAGAATTTTTTTCCATCTACCCTTCATACCAAACTCTAAGGTCAGAGAAATGAGGACAATTTTAATCGTGACCTAGCTACTATTAATTAAAGGGGTATGGTCACAATTTTGCTTAAATTTCATTTTCCCTGTGTTTAACATTTACAATGCTTTAGTAAGGCATTTCTAATAGACAACCAAAATTTGAGTGCCATTTTCTGTTTACATTTTGAATGTTGAAAAGAAAATTCCGGGTTTTGAGCTAAAATAAAATGTGACAAACGCTAGAAACTGTTTATTAATGTTCAAAACGAATTAGCAGTAAGAAAAATCAGCTTGAAAAAGAACTATATTGAACCAATGAAAACAAAAACATGGCACGAGCCTTGTTTACATAATAATGTAGAGTGTATCTTGCTTCATCATTTTAGTTTCATTTACAGACAGGCATTCTGAATTAAAGCAGTGAAATATATAGATTAACAAAGTTCATACCAGCTGTGTATATTGATGGTACTTTCTCTATACAAAGCCCGTACCACCCATATACATGTATTACTCTTTCTTTTTGTCTCAGAGAAGATATTGAATAATACAATGTATTAAGTTAATTAATGCCTTTCTGAATTACACCCATATGGTCAATACAATGTAAACTGTATATATAAAGTAAATGCCTTTTTGAATTAACATCCAGATAATCTAGCTATCGTAACATAATATTGACAATGTATTTTTTTATACAGTACTTTGTATCTTAAAATCTTGGTTGAGTTTGTGTTTCCTGGAATGCCCTTCTTTAATTAGCTTTTTTAATTATTTCATAACCTGAAGATTATATATACACCAGGTGAATACAATATGCATCTCCTATTGCATTATCTGCTAGGCCTTCAATGCAATTTGATTGAAGTAAGGCAAAAAATAGCCAGAAATGGACCTATTCATAAATTACCTCCAAAAGTTAAAAATGGTTACCTATCTATAATATACATTATACAGAACAACCTTTGAATCATGATTGGTATTTTGCATATAAAAAGTATGTATCACTCATCCTAGTAAAGAAAGACCAAATTAGTTAATAGTTAAATCATAGTTAAATTAACCTTTTAACATAATAGTTAAATCATAGTTAAATTAACCTTTTAACTTACCAGTATTATGCATCCTAGAGGTTATGTTATCCGTGTTCATTTGAAACATAGGGTTATGCAATATCTGGGAGTGTTGAACTGCTTAAAAAAACTTTAACCTGTTCATTCTCCATTAAGTTTGGATTAGACTGAGGGTTCACAGGATAATTTTCTCACTGTATCATAGAAGGAGACCTGCCTCAACCATTGAGTCGTTTACTCACCTGGATTTTACAAGTCATATTCAGTTTCTGAAGCATGACAGGTATAGTGCATTGCAACATTAAATAGTAATTTGATTTAGATATAGGGTTTTCTCTGAGGAATAGACCTGCTTTTTTAACAGTTTACTTGTTTGGATTTTGAGCAACCACTGCATGGATGGTACTGTTTTGTATAAAAATTTCAAAACACATGCAAGTTTTGTTCAAAAGAGGCATTTGGATGCTTGGGAATGAGACCTTCTCTTAAAACTTAAGTCTGCATGCTTACATAACTTTTACTTGCTTTACAAAGTTTAAACCTGGTTGAGTTGTTTATTCACAAAAAAATTGATAGAAATTACCTGGCTGGTAAGGTATAATGGAGCGATGCATGCATGCATTTTTGGTCCATATAAGGCACAGAATTACTTTGAGATATACCAGAAACTGCTTCAAAGACTTTAATCAGGGACGCAATCGCTAAGGGACTACTCATGATCATATAAACACCCCCCCCCCTCCATTTTCCCCCAAAAACATCAACCCCCACAATATATATTGTATATCAATCCACTCAGATGTACAAGGAATTCTGGTAGTTTATTTTGTACCGGTATATGCATGTTTTCACACATGCCATATTTCCTTCTAAGTCCTTCCAATGACAAACTACCATATTTATAAAACACCAAATTCATTTGTCTGGTAACAAGTGGACCATAAAATTCTTTATCAAATGTCTTTTAACTATGGAAGTCCCCCTAGAATTTTTACAAAGTTTTATTTATTACTGAATGATACTTTATATGGTTTACTTACATGGAATCAGTGAAAGTCGGTATTTCATTCCAAGAAAATAGTCAATCAAATGTGCATTTCTGCATGAAGAGACTTCTTTTCATAATTCATCTTGTTTGTGTGCACTAGCTATATTTCAAACATTTAAATTTCTGAAAACCTTGCCAGGATTTAAAGCTTCTCAATTTTCAAGGAAGTCTTTCACTGGATATTATAAGCCTGCCTAGAAAAAAAAAATTCATTCTACATGGCTATACACACATGATGACCTTTCAAAATATAATTCTATGCAACCTGCAGGTACTGTAAGAAACTCCCATCTCAGATTTCAGATTTCAATTCAATACTTTTTTGTGTATTACAAAAGCTCCAGAAATAAACTTAATCTAATATGGAAATCTGGTTACCGTAAATCTTCAGTTAGACAATTTTGCAATTGCCAAATGAAAAAAACCCACCAGAAAGATGAAGATTTCTCCGAGAAAATTTAAATCTTTTCATAACTACATATACAGGTACAATTAAGATATTAAATCTATTTCAAATCAATTTTGTAGACATACACTTTGTAATGAAACTCATATTTTGGTTCAAATATAGATGTTAATAAATTGAAGCTTATATTGTTAAATCTTTATCATATATAAGAATCAATGTCAGGCATACAATATGTGCAGTAAACACATCCTTTCTTGAGGATTGAAGTACACTAATTTTTAAACCAATCAAAAATGGAGAAAGTATGTTAAATTTGTTCATTAAATATTTTGTTACAAACACAGTGAACTTTCAAGTTCTAAGGAGTGTTACAATTATTTATTCTGATTACGGGGTCAATTTTAAAGTGTAATCAATGATCTAGACATGCAGTATCTAGTCAAAAAATGAAAAATAATTTGATAATAAAATATGTATGAGACTTTTTGGATGATAAAATATGTATAAGAGACTTGCAGATTATAGACTTTTTTTATAATTTGTAGATTGTATTCAAGAAAATTTACTAAAAAAACATATATATAATTATGGGGGAAAATGTATGTTGGTGCCTAAACATCTTAAAATAGGTGCCTAAACATCTTGGGGCCTAAACATCTTATCAATTAAGGGCCTAAACATCTTGGGACCTTAAAGTCCTGCTACCAAAATAATTACCCCTCCCATAACCACAGTGGCACTTAAACCAGTTAACTGTTTAATTAAATCTGATAAAGACAATGGTGGTAAATAGATAATTGTTTTATGCCCAGGTTTCAAAATTATGCCCATATTTGACAATTTGGTGCTGCCTGATGTACTTTTTAAAGATGATATGTACTTTATTTGTAGTCACACCGTGAAACATTACAGGAACTCGGCCTATGTTAGTATGTAAAAACCAGTTCCTTGTTAATCATGTAAATGCGCAGATCCAACATTCAATCTCAAAGGGGAAGTAGTAAAACATCAAGGTAACTGTAAAATTTCCTCTCTGGCCATGACAATGCCTGTATCATATTTTAGCTATATCTACCCGGGCAATGTGAAGGTCACATCAACGTAAATATTTCTCTGTCCTCATACGACTGAAAACTTGTTATCGGGAAGAAATCAGGTCATATAAGACGTTACATAAAAGTACAACTTCTATCTTTTAACTTCATAAAGACTTTCAAACAGATACCTTTGGTGATCATTCTTCTTTGTAAACTTTTGTAGAAACTTTTCTAAGTTTCGTCACAAGTTCCACCCCGAAAGGCTTTGGTCCATACTATAGACTGTATGTGATCACCTCACACAAAAGAGTTCCACTGTTTACCTTTTCTAGGCATATTTTCTAGGTCAATGTTTACATAGAAACAACGCACTTCGTTCATGTCGATATAAGGTATTTTATTTTTTAAAATTGATAATAATACGATTTTTATGAATACATCAACTGAAACAAAACTGCATTTGGGATATACAGGCCTACAAATAGGCTATTGTATTGGATTTCTATCTTAATCGCAGCGTACGTTATGGCAAAACATATCATGAATTTGAAGAAAAAAAATATTCTTCTTTTTTAAATCATAATTAAATAATCATTTTTAAAAAATATTTAAAATACCTATATTGGAAAAGAACACTTGTTATGATGATATCATATATATTCAAAATAAAAGAACTAGCCTTTAACACTCAAGATTGTAAGTTAAATCTGGATGACATACATTTCTTTATAAATCATAAATGAATGGATTATATTTGGTGTGGTTTTCTTTAGATTAACTATTAAATCAAAGCTTTAATTATTAGGTTAGCTGAAAAATTATTTTTATATTTGAAAGGGGGTATAGTAATTTAATCAAACTTTCAAAAGTTGCCTTTCTAACGATGAATAAATTTTGGACTGTTGAATAAAAAAATAGAATTTTTTTCAGTATTACAAATATTTGCCGAAGAATTATTTTATTATTCATGATATACATAAAGTATATACGATGAACATGAATGTATTGAACAACTTTAAGGCAAAATAGCTTAAATTTAACGTATAGTAAAATATAACAACATTTTTCATGTAGTCCTAATGGTATCTAGAAAGGTAGATGTCTATATCATTTCTTTGGCAAGATTGTGTGCATTTAATCTCAACCTGTTCAAAATCACATTTGTCTACTTTTAAACTGAATATATGTATCACTGTTTGAACTTCGTTCCAAATTAGGCCATATAAAATAACGTGATGAAATGTTGCTTTGATGAATTGAATATTTGTGTACTTTATTCTTGTAGACTTTGGTCTATTGTTCTTTGTTTCAATGTACTTTTAATAAACTTCCTTGGTTAATAATAAATGAACTTTTCTTAAATTGATTAATATTTGAAACATAAATTGTCCGATAACTTATATCCACTGTATTTTAAATACATGTACTGATGTACTCCCAGATGTAATAATATTTATGATTCCAAATCTTTATCTACCTATATTTACAGCAGAAAGAGCATTGGTACGTACAGCCCTACTATATCATGCATATATAGCTGTGTACACCATACATTTCCTTACAATTTTCAGGTGAAAATTTCTGTGACAGAATCTTCATAAGTTTCTCTGTACAATAAAAGAGAACTGATGCTACTGTTGAGTCGAAAAATTTTTGTTCAAAAAGTTACATTGATTATCCAGTCCCATTGTCTTCCTGATTTAAATAAACTTATCTTGCAATTTTCATGAAAATTGTCATAGCTAAAAGTTCCATTTCATTTTAAAGTTAATCGAAGGCATCGAATTTTTAAAATTTCGACTGACAGTTTGAAGTATCTGCGTATGACAACAATAAATATTTAACACCCGGCCAACATGTACGCATACATACATGTATAACACATTACAAATGAAGAAAGAGAAAAAGAACACAGCATTAAGGGTACACAAAGCTATACATGTACATAATTTACAATTTACAATTTTACAATTTCTTTATTAACCAATTAAGAGCCCTCAAGGGGCAACATGAAGATTGTACATAGAACATCCAATGTACAAACAAGACATTCAATAAGCATTACATATACAAGAGGGAAAGAGTTGGATGATTGAAAGGGCTAGGACAGACATGAACATTTAATTAGTATACTAGTATATAATATATATACATATGTATGTTTCTATATACTCAATACAATGTCTTCTGTATATTTATGCTAAAAATCCATACATAAATGTCAAAATACAAATGTACATACAAATCTGAAATAGTTTATCATATGATTGAAAAGTTATTTGACTAGGGGATACAAATTAAGGCAATGCCTTTTGTAAAAAAATTACCAAGAGAGTTTAATATATCTAACTCTTCGCAGTTTAAAATCCAAAATAATTTTTGTATTATATATAAGTATAAAGATTCCATTCTAACCTGTCATTTTACATCCTTTATTTTCATTTTATAGTTAATATCGTGTACAATTGTATTTACTATCTGAACAATGAAAGATTATAATATAAGTAGTTTGCAACCTGTGGAGGATAAATTGAAATAAGTACATATATATAGTGCATCCGCATCTGACCATTCTATAGCTTCTGTAGTCATTACATTTATATAAAGGAATGTAATGAAAAATTTCATGAATCTCATTTTCTATATTATTTTCAGAGCAAAATGTACAAATTCGTTCCTCAACACGTTAACCATACCTACAGCTAGCTGGTCTCTAATCTTAATGGTACAATTCCTCATCTAAAGTGAGCTAAAACTGATCGCAAATATTTTGGCATATTCACTGTCAACCATATATTAATAGCTATAGTACTACAGAGCTACATCATTAGTCTTAGATACAATCGGTCAATTGTCATGTACAAATTTTGATTCCCGATAATCTATTTTTTGTAAAGGACACTACGTATACTGACTTCATTCTACGAATCAAAAATATATGCATGTATTTGCAAACGTGGGCAATGATATATAACTGTGTAATTTGGGGAAGAATCTCCACCTAGCTTAAATTTTAAAATTCATGATGATTAAGAAAAATTCTCTGGTTTTTTTTTCACCTGTTAGTAAAAAAAAAATATTATATATACATGTACATTGTCAATGTAATTTATATGTATATGTACCATACCATTTATGCAGTAATGCATTTTAATTATATGTAACAACCTATGCCATAAGATGTATGTCTTGTGCAAATAAAGAATGAATGAATACCAGTATATCTAAAACTAACAACTGATTTGATCTTTTATAGCTATGTTAAGAATGGATGAGACAAAGGGACGAGTGGCATAACTAAACACCATCTGCAGTTGTATCGTTCGTTTTAACTTTATACATAAAACTTGAAAGATTCCAGTTTAATAGAAGCAGCATATTTTATGTAATTTTCAACAAAATAAATCCTTTTAAAACGTATTTTGTGTTGATTGATTTTGAACTTTATTTGTTGGTCTTTAAATTAAAAAAAATGAGATTAGTGTGTGGCAAGTACATGTTATAGGCCTACAAGCAAACCCATTACTTCATGGCTTCAAATATGTGCTTCTAATATTTTTTTTTTTTAATTTTCAGCATCTTAGTTTATTAGTATGAGGTTTGAAGACCAGGTCATTATTGACAAATGATCTCAGACTGTATATTGTTTCAAAAAATCTTTTTTCTTTCAACCTCTTATAACAATTCTTGATATAACAATTAAGACCATTTTTTGATATCAAACCACATGCGCTTGTTTCTAAAATATAAGTTCACCCTCTATCGTGTGATTATTATTCTATGAGAAAAAGTTGATCGCAGAAACAAGTGCATGTACATCAAACATTCGTATTTTTAAGTCAAAACAACCTTATATTTTAATTTTCATATATTTTAAATAAATCTATATTTTTTGGTGTAAAAATACAGCGTAACTGATATTGCCTGACGTCAAATATAATATTTGATATAAATAAAATGTAAAGAAAGTGACGTTTACATAAACAAACATGCGTAATCATCATTTATACAATACTTTATGTAATTGGTTCAGCAGCATATCTGGGTGGGGTTGGGACTCCTCCGGACCGGGGCTCAGATGATGAATTATAGAACACTTTTGCAGTCCATACACACCACCATCCCATTCTTGATTTTTTTCATAGATACCTTCAATCAAAACTTACAACCCGCAGTGCATCTTTTAAATCTGACATACATGTATGTAGACAACGTTTTAATTTATGAACAATCTATTTTTAAATTTTATTTCAACCGACCAAAACAAATGAATTGTAATCAACTGTTCCCTAGATCTTTTCCGAGCGAGTAGACTGAACAGACTCAAAAGATAAAACAACAAAGATGGACTTGATATCAGATGCATTTATTCAGCAGAAAAAGGTTTTCACGAAACTATACACAAAATAAATCATATAAATTAAAACAATCAATAAAATCCATTTGAAATTCACTAACGATATAACAGGAAAATATAAAAATACACTCAAGCACACTGCCACTACAGAGTAGAATAAAACGCTGAAAAATGCTCCTTTCACATCTGAGTCAATAGTTTCAGTAAGGTTGTCCCTAAGGGAACCGGTTTTATAGAAATGTTCCAACATGGCCTCTTTTTCAATATATCTGTCGTACATCCAGTTTTTGAATCCCTCTTCGTCTCGAGGCACGCTTTCTATTTCGAACACTCGATAATGAACGTGAATTGGCGGGAATCTTCCCCTGGAGAAAATAAGGTAGAGAGCATTGGGTGCCTCACCCCGCGGGTATGCTATGGTTGTGTCCACTATCCACTTCAGATTCCGACACTTCTGTAAGTCCGAGTGACCTGGTAAATTGTACCATACAGTAAACATGTGTTAGACAACATCAAGCTGTACCATCTCATGACCGAAAGTTATTAAAGTAGGTATTTGGTTGGCAAAGTGATTTATTTGTTTACAGACTTTAAACGAAAATGAAGTTTCTTAGAACAAACATCTATAAACGTCAATGAGAAATTCAATTACAATTCAATATTTGTTAATTATCTTGGTACCAACGATTCTTGTTTACATAACCCTTTTTGACAATAACAGATTTCATTAAACTTTTCAATATTTCATATTTTCTTTAAACCTCTTGTTAAATATACGATCAATAATCACTAAAAATATTATTAGCTCAGCCATATGTTCAAAAAGCAAAATAGTAATTAGTTTTGATAAATATCAAAGCAAACTTTAATAATACATTCATAAGAAGGCACTTGTTGGTTATAACATCCACATAAAATTTATTTACAGATTTTATCTTTCAAACATCACAAGATATCTAAATGAAATCGCTGTTTTCCCCGCGATATTTTCTTGTAAATGTTATACAGTTTGATCGCGTTGAACATCGACAACTATACACATGATCAATACCGGTATTTTAGTGGAAAAAATTCAAAGAATCTCCTATATAAATGACTGGTTAAATCGATTTATGAAACAAAAAAAAAACACCTTGTTTCTCAATTGTCAATCTCATAAAGATTTTTTCATACTAATTTTTTAAAATGTGTGTTAAATGTTAATAAACACTTGCTAATGATCGTGAATCCTCCAAATCTACATGATAACTACCTTCTTTAGGGGTTAACTCGTCAATAATTGTTTTGGTTGCTACCAATCGAGGCAGGCAGACATTATTTAGTACGGGTAAACCATGTTCATTTGCGTACCTTGGAAGAGAATGAAAGAGACATTCAATTACGCATAAATCATAACATTCAAATCATAGCTTTATGCGTAAAATTGTGACATTTCAATGCAAATGCGAGAAGAGGCACTTGGCCAGAATTGGTTATAGGTAAACACGTAATCCTCGAATGCTTGATGTTATGATCCCCAGTACCTTTGGCTTGATGGACGCATGTTGCACAGAAACCCACCCTCCGGAAACAGCACAACCCATTTTTTCATGCCATCTGAGTATGCGCTTATAATATGCTCTTTCATATTCCGCATCTGTTCGTTTCTTTTTGCTTCAGTCTAAAAGGACATAAATGGTATCTTAACAAATTGCTGGTCGTTACAATGAATTTTTATTTTCAGGTGATTTAAAGGTTTGAAGGGTTATACAGTAACTGGTAATTTGGACAGTACATTATTCTCATCAATTACATCATGAATTAAAAAAAAAACACCACAGACTAAATTATTCTGATGCAAAACTAATAGTTTAAAATTTTGTTTGCTTTTTTACGTTATTTCTTCAAAATTTGAAAGTACAACCCTGGGTTTTTCCAGAAAGAAATCACCATGAAAACATGACATCCAACCAAAGTGCGTGAGTCTGAACACGCGATCCATTATCCAGATCATGTGACCGGCTGTGGGGCCTTTTGAATACATTGACTGCATCACAACTCCAATGTCTGCGGTAGATTGATGATTACAGAGAAGGAGGACCTCGTCATTAGAGATGTCTTTCAAAGAGTCTCCGGACTCTTTCACTGGAAAAAACAACTTGTCCGTTACTCGTGATTACAGTCAAATAACGTTATTAACTCCCTCTCTGTTTAGGATATATTCAATATGTTGGTAATTACAAACAAATACTATGGGAGAAAATGTACTTTGAAATTAAAACGAAATACAAGCTTTACACTGACAAATTTATACCGCTGGGTACCGGGGTATATATATACAAGTGTACATACAAGTAACTCCCTCTGTATAAAACCATGACGACACGACTCCCAGGGAAGTTTTAAACAGATAGGCGTCAATTTTCCAGTACAGTGTAGGGGCAGTGAACCTTAACGGCAGCAGGAGGATATGGAGTGTAATGAACACTGAGACGACACAGTACTGCGTAAACACGAAGTAGAGCCCCTTAATCACGTAATAGGGTCCAGGGAACAGCATCATTTGTAGCACGTTATCCTAAAGAGAAAACCATAAATCAATTAATTGAAATTAGACAGAGTGAGACTTTGATAGAAAGGTAATAAATAATACAAAGATCCTCAACCAAACTCTGTCAGTGCAACAAACTGAATTTCTACGATTCTTATGGATTTCCTTCGACATATTTTGCATTTCAAAAAAGTTATCATTTTTAATTTGAATAGGGCCTATTAAACATTATAAAACACACCACATAGGACCAACATTCAAATCTGTAAAATTCGAGTGTTTCATAACAAAAGTATGATCACATGTGAGAAAAATGCATTGCAAAGCCAAGATTATCCCTGAAAAACATTCTTACTGTAAATAAAAGATGAATTCCAGTAGTCAATTGCCAGTGTAAAAGAGTCTTGAAGAGTAAAGCACCGCAGATTATAACTCTTAATATTTAATTTTAATCAAGTAACAAATGTGGTACTGTTATTGACAAAACATCGGACCTTACATGTAACCCTGCGATTACATAATGACGTATTTGTTCCGGTTACTAGTATCCCGGATATTACGTTATATCAGGGACGTATATACTAGTATATACTGGTTATATAAACTAGATATGATTATTGATTTCTAAAAGAGGCTAACTACATGTATACGTTATAAATACCAGAAATGACCACTTGAGTTTATAAAATGTTTAATAGCTTTAAATCTTTACTTCTTTTTCTTTTCTTATCAAAATATCTGTACCAACTTTTCTATTTACAACCTCAAACCCGCATTTATAACGCACTTAGTATAACGCATGGCGAGATTATGAAACTACTAGTGATCATCGAACTTAAAATGACATCAGTATAACATAACCAACAGGAACCATGAACTTCTTCATGGTTCATGCTTGTATCACTACTGGTTTTATCAAACAATATTGCTTAAAGCTGCTTGATCCGATTTTTTGGCTATACCAGCATCAATGAATTTTCCATGAAAACCAATTATCTTAGGAAGTTATAGACTTTAACCTTTTCACACCAGCAGAATTGGTATCCTTCCAAAAATAGATATATTCAAAGTAAATAATTTTCGGAGGCAGATCTAAATAAGGGGCGAAATAAAGCGGTACCGTTTTATGTAAAGTTTTTTTGTAAACAAATTTTGCATATCATTTTCCCATGGAAATATGGCTTATTTGACCGGGAAAACTACTGTAATGCCCATCATTATACACATACTATAAGTAAAAAGAAAAACCATCATTTAAAAGGGTACATAAATTTTAAAATAAAATCGGACCTAGCAGCTTTAAGTGGTTTTTTTAAATACCTGATCGGTGTGGTCGTTATTTAACGAAACTCATTTAAAATTTGCATTCTTTAAAACCTCTGCTTTTTAATCACACAAAAATACTGTTGTCGCATTAATTAAGTATAATATCGAACAAATATAGACAAAAACATTATCAGATATTCGCCAATGACAAGTCTATTTACCGATGGTGCAAAACTGCATAGTTGTGAAAACCTGTGATAGGGAAAATTGTTATCTATATATATTTACATTTTCAACTGTCTTTGTCTGTGATAACATTACAATCAATTACCCAATAACTTCATAAAACATGAGTGACACAAAATTGGCGTGTCTTATCTATAGCATAACCGAAAAACGGTATTGGCTGCGTCGCGTGGTACATGTAATGCTATTACATAGCATGTGCTACATAAACAAGAGGCCCATGGGCCACATCACTCACCTGAGTGACAATAGGCATGATAAAATCAGCTTAATGGAGTTTCTAACAGGATGATTTTATAGTGATATCACAAGTTGAGCATTGCAGTTTTAAAGGGACTTGGACACGATTTGAGCTCAATTTTTTCAAAATTTACTTTTTCATTTTTAATGTCTAGAATGGTCAATATGGATGTTTTTAATGCTCTATCAAATTTTGAAAGTCAAATATCGAGTTACAAGCGAGTTTCAGAGGTTAAAATTCTTTGTTTTGTAAACAAAGCTCGAGTCTTGTTATTGTTTACATATGTCTTGCATTGGTAAAAGTTTCAATCTAATGTTGCATTATGTTGTTGATAAACTTATTTATGAACACATTTAATAAGTTTATCTTGTTTCCACAAGTTATTTTGTCAAAGAAATGGTAATTTCTTTACTTTACATTATTTGTAAACAAATATAAGACTCGAGCTTTGTTTACATAACAACGACTTCTTTCCTCTGTATCTCGCTTGTAACACGACTTCTAACATTCAAATTTTGGTAAATCATTCAAAATACACAAGTAAACTATTTAACACATAAAAATCAAAAATAAAATTTTCATCTGAAATCGTGTCCAGGTCCCTTTAAAAAAGATCCTAAACAATTGTTTATATATGGGATATAAACCTACATCAAACTCTGAACCCCTTGTGAGACCAAAGAATCGTCCAGAGGCCAGAGTCTAAACAATTTTAAAGAATCACCAATATGTCAAAATGCTTGCATATAAGTAAAACCATATGTGATAACATTTCCATTTTTGAGAGTAATTAAAATATTTTCCTTTGTACAATTGGATCCCCAATGTGGCCCCACCCTACTCCTCAAAATTTTGATTTTAACGTATTTGAATCTACACTATCTGAAGTTGCTTCCATAACAATTACAGCTTTTTCGGCTAAACAAATGGTTTTTTTTTTCAGAAAAAGATTTTTAAAGATTTTTCTCTTTATATTCATATGTAATAATTTACCCCCCCTCCCCGTTGTGACCCCCTTCTACCCCCGGGGATTTGAATTAACCCTACTTGAGGATGCTTCCATACAAGTTGCAGCTTTTCTGCATGGCCAATTGGTTTCTGATAAGAAGATTTTTAAAAACTTTAATCTATATATTCCTATGTAAAAGTTTGAACGCCCAATGTGGCCCCACCTTACCTCCTGGGGTCATGATTTTCACAACATTCCTGGCTGATTGGTGTCTGAGAAGAAGATTTTTAAAGAATTACTCTTAATATTCCTATGTAAAAATTTGACCCCCCATTGTGGCCCCACCTTACCTCCAGGGGTCATGATTTTCACAACTTTGAATTTACACTACCTGAGGATGCTTCCACATAAGTATCAGCTTTCTTGGCCAAATGGTTCTTGAGAAGATGATTTGTGAAAATTTCACGAAAATTTTCAATAAATTCTAATTATCTCCCTTTGTAAAAGAGCATGGTCCTTAATTTTCACAACATTGAATCCCCTTTGCCTAAGGATGCTTTGTGCCAAGTTTGGTTGAAATTTGCCCAGTGGTTCTGGAGAAGATGTCAAAAATGTTAAAAGTTTACAGACAGATGGACAGACAGACGGACGAACGACAGACAAAATGTTATCAGAAAAGCTCACTTGAGCTTTCAGCTTAGGTGAGCTAAAATGTGGTTTTAAAATAATATTGTTTTAAAGTGTACAAATTGGAAATAATATACATGTAAATATAAGTAATACAGAATCATTATTTGAATATTATGAGGTGATAATTTCGGTCGGAGCGTGGTCAAATCTATCATAGAGCCCTTCGGGCTTTATTTGATTTGACTACGCCCCAACGAAAATTATCACCTCATAATACTCAAAGAATGATTCCTTATTCCTTTACCATTGCAAGTTCTTAAGAAGTGCACCCCTAATTTCCATCGAAGTTTGTTGGTCTTGCACTAGTTACAGGACAATCTACTAGTAACAGGACGAGGCGGTGCACTTACGGATATCTAACAATAAATAAATACGAGCGTTGTTCAAGATTTCTTCATAATTTTATTTTTCAACGCACAACATGCTTTTTTAAATACATATTTGTCATTTGTTGTGTTGGTACAGTGTTATTAATTTGCATTTTAATAATCTAAGTGATATGAAGCATAAAAATACATAATTAATGTTAAGGTAACTCCAGTGTCTTTCGGATCCGGTTCTTTTTTTTACACGGCGTGCTAAATTTCCGGTTATAATTTTGGCACACAACAAGTGTTTTAAAATAATTATGATTTGGTCAAAAAGTGGAAAATTTGTTAAAATATAGCATCTCCGTCGTTTAGAGGGATCGGAGAAAGCAAGGAAAGCAGCGTATTGTAAAAAGGTAAATGAGTGTGTAATATAATTGTACGTATTGTATGCATTCTCCTCCAACAATTACACTGCGTTTATGTAGCTTGACGACCTCATGTGTCCTCCGGGACAAGGAGAGGATAAGTAAGTACTTGTGTAATTAAAACTACATAACACTGATTGGTGTTTAATCTACAGATAAATATGTTAAACAACTGGAATAGAAAGTATTTGACAGAAAGGGGAAGGGGTACTACTGCACTCAAATATATGAGTTTTTTGGCAGTCTCGACCTTAATTTTATATGTATAATACAGTTTCATTGAGTATATCAATTTAAGTGACTGTTAGATTGTGTCTTTTAGGTACATTTCATTTTTTTCCAAAGTTTGCACAAAAAAACTTGTAAAATTTACATTTTCAAAATGGGGGTACACATGTTCAAGAGACTATCAAGCAAAAACTAGATGGACGATTTTGATAAACTATGTCTTTTTGTTAACACAATATGTAACTCTTAACAAATATTCTTTAAAAAATGTATGTAAACTGAATAATTTTTTAGAATTTTTAAAAAATATGCAATTTTGTGATTTTTTTGGGAAGGTCGTGGCAAGAAAAAATGTAATATTTTTTATATTTTCTGTAGAAAATCAATAAAATTTTTATGATTTAATGATAATCAATTGATTTGCTTAAATTATAACCTAACATGATGTATTTTGGTGCATAATTTAATAAATTATGAGATCATGCATCATGGTGTTAAATTTTGGCTGTTAAATTTTTGGACCTTATGAGCTGAAGCTCACGGTAGGAAAACAAACGTGCAAAGGTATAAATATTTTGGTCTCTATAGTAAGTTTATAAGTTGTTTTAATTATTAAAATTAAAAAATGTTTGGTTTGACACGGATTTCTAAAACACTGGAGTTACCTTAAATGTATCACCATGGTCGTTTTTAGCTAACCATCGATAAACTGTATACACATGAAAGTTAAATTTTATGCACTTTTTTTTATCGCATAGTTTCTAATGATTTAAAAATCGACGAGTAGTTGATACTGATCCGCTTCACAGATTTTTAAAAACATGTCTTACATTGTAGACCCAATATGAAATATCCCAGATTAATTAAGTCCGCCTCAAAATTGAAAGCATTTTTAATTTTTTAAATCACTTTTTGTTTAGCAGTTGTACATGTATAACGTACAATCGGTACAAGCAGTTCTTCCTTTGGCAAATAGCTGCAGGTCTGTAGCTCCCAGTCTGCTGATCAACAATAGCCATCATTAAATCAGCTTTTACGGTAAATCAAATTTATAGTATTATGACATTCATTACACAAAATCACAAAAAACAAACATTTATAAAAATCAGACCCTCTCTATATATATACATGTAATACATAGAGAGGGTCTGATTTTTTTTTTAAAATGTTTGTTTTAAGTAGTTTTGTGCAATGAATGTATGAATTAGATTAGAAATATGTCATACATGGATGATGTAATGAAAAAAAAAATGTGTAAAGTCCCAGGGGTCTAGATACTCGGGGGTGGGGAATGGATGGGTAATTTGTCGGTCCTGTCCTCAAGCACCTGTAGGCATTGTAGTAGAATATATCCTGTATAAAAAGATTTTCAAATATTTCTACAGATATATGCTTATATGTAAACATTGAGCCCTTTTTGTAACAGGATGATTTCAAAAATATAACCTTTTTCGCCCTGTGTGATATAAACAGAAAATTTGCCTACCCATGTGATAAACACCCTAGGGGTGTGATATAAGTTTAATATCACACCCCTTCTACGGTAATCTTCGAATGTTATATCACACCCCTTTCCGTTACTCATCAGCTATTATGACGTAGAGTTCGATATGCGTTGTTCATTTCCAATCTCCGAGTATGACGTCAAATAGTTACGCCGACGTCAACTTGGTATACAAACAGCTGGCGCAAAAATGTCAGGATCCGAAGTGTATTAGAAATAGAATATATAGACACGGATTGATTTGTTAATAAAAGTCATTCATCACATGCTGATTTTTATTGTTTCTTTAACATGTTTAATATTTTCTAAAAGTATATGATATAAAAATCATAACAAGGCAATTTTTATATTGCATCCTATATTAGCCCTCGGTCGCTGTATCAGGCTAATATAGGATGCAATTCCTATTATTAGCCCTTGGTCGCTGTCGATTTTTCTTTATGTACTCCTATGTAAGTATTTGACCCCCCCTTCCCCCATTAAGGTTCTCCGATCTTCAGCCTTAAAGTATTTTTTTCATCATAAAAGTGTTATGTTTCTTTTAAATTTTACAAATGAAATGAAATAAAATGAAATTTTTAGATGGTATCCATGCATTTTACAAAGTTATTGCAAATTTGTCTACGATGGATATAATGAAATACATGAGTTTGAAAAAAAAGTGCCAGTCATCGGTGGGTTGAACTCTTTACCAACATGTTTTTGATAAGCAGTTCTCCGGGAATCCACTGCGTCAAGCATGCAGTTGTGTAACTGATGGTAATATTAACACTAGAATACTACCGTAATTAAAATTGTCTGTATAAAAGTCAGATTTATGGTACAGATAAAAGAAATCCGGATAATTTAGAGTTATCGAACATTGCTGAGGATCAGAGATCGTTAAGACCCCACTCTGCTCATGGGGATCATGGTTTGAACAAATTTATATCTTATTTACCTGAGGATGCTTTTATACAAGTTACAGCTATTCTGTCCAATTGTTTTTGGAGAATAAGATTTTTTATCTATATGTTCCTATGTAAAATTTTGACACCCCTCCCCCCCCCCCCAATGTGGCCCAACCTACCCCCAGGGATCATGATTTGAACAAACTTGAATCTACACACCCTGAGGATGCTTCCACACAAGTTACAGACTTTATGATCAATTGGTTTTTGAGAAGACAAATTTAAAAAAAAATCAACAAAATTTCAATTCTTAACTACCTCCCCTTGAAAGAAGTTATGGCCCTTCATTTTACCAAGTTTGTATCCCCTTTACACAATGATGCTGTGTGTCAAGTTTGGTTGAAATTTGCCCAGTGGTTCTGGAGAAGAAGTCTAAAATGTAGAAAGTTTACAGATGGATGGACAGACTGACACTGCAAAAAAAAGTGATCAGAAAAGCTTACCAGTACTTGAACTTTTAGCTCAGGTGAGTTAAAAATGATTCTTCATAAAATTATAACCACCGTGAAAGGTAACAGCACGGCTATCATGAAAATTAATTTACACAGTGAAATTAATGTTGTTTAAAATTCTGTGCAGTCAAATCCTGCATCAGATAATATTGGCTGAGAGTGGTTCTTGAGATGTACCAGTAGTTTTAACAGGTGTACAAACACACAAACAAACTAATGTGTGGTTTTAATTAAAAAATAAATTGGAAAAATCTAATGATTTCCATTTGGAAATTAACTTCTCAAGTATAATAGAACAAGAAGAAAAATCTAATCCACAAAATCTATAACAAAAATGTATTAAGATTCAACTAATTTAAAATATTTAAACATGGATAAGATGTATTTGAAACAGCTATATATACATGTATCAGTGCAACAAAAATACACGACGACGACTGAAATCAGAAATCAGAATGACATAAATGTAACACTTACCTACAAAACATTAATTTTAGGATCCAACTTGCAAAAGATTGCAAACAAAAGTGGGACTATATTATCTGGTTTTAGACTTCACTATTTTCGTTTTGTAAACACTGACTCATATCCTTCCAAATTTCTACGTATACTAATTTAAGGTTCTAAATATCTTGAGTATGTGGTAAACCTTTAAAAAAAGTATTGTTTAGACACAGTTAATACATTAACTGAATAATGGTTGTTTCGTCTTTTATCTTAGAAAATAGCAGAACTGATATTGTCCTTTTAAATTTTATATATCATTATAGGATATGCAGTCGTTTAAAAATTCTGACTCATTTGCAACTTTGAAACATGGTTGGTATTTTGCTTAATATTTCATTAAAATAGATGCACCAACCAAGTTTGGTTAATGAAGACAAAATAGTTACATCTTGCTCAATTAATTAAATTAACTTGTTACTGTATTTACTGCAAAATATAAATCATATCATGACAGGGATTTTGCATAAACATGCTTTAAATTTTCCCTTTTTTCGCGATCTCTTTAAAATCGCAAAATATTTAATACGCAGAAATTATATCCTGCATTGTTTTCTATAAGACACTTTTTAAATTGCAAAAAATAACTGACGCAAATTAAAAATGCTACATATCTCTCCCTTTTTCGCAAATTTTGTTACACACGAAAAAAAACGGATATACGGTACTCATTGTGTTAGAATAGGTGAAGTTCCATGTGATATATGCAATGTAACTTGTTTAAAATGCAATCAAGTGCTTGGGCAAGTAATCTGACAACACAATCAGGGACTAGTATTCTAAAGCAAAAAACATTCAAAAACAACTTTCTCTGATTGCAAAAAATTTACAGCATCCAAATCTACACGCTACTGACCAGGTACATGTATGTGTGAACATCAATTCTTTTTTCATAACATCAGCAACAAAAGCAATTAAAAAAAATAAGTATATAGAGCTGTCATAAAGATATGAGTGGTGGCAGACAAGGCATATACAGACAATTTGGAGGTCAATGAAGTAAGAGAGTAACCAAATGTTGCAAGAGGAAGAATGACATGAGAGTCCATGCATCCTCTTGGACAACATGATGTTCTTTCTCTGATAGGAAGATTTCATAGTCACATTTGTTAAAAGGTCTGTTTGGGAGGTTGATATTGTGGAGGAATCTCAAAAACCCTTCATGAAAAACATGAAACTGGCTTGACAGCGTTTTCAATATGGTCTTGCAACAGAGTGTCATGGTCATTTTTATTGGGCTAACATCTGTGTAGTGCAAAGAATGAAAACTCAATCATAGATCAAATACATGTACGACCAATGGAGTCATTTATCATAATGAGTGCAGGAATAGATTGTGAATTTCAGAGAACAAGATTCAAGGTCTATGATGATGGCTTTGCAGAGGCTTGGCCCCGAAGTGGAATTTGACTAAGATGAGTGCATAATGAATAATTTATCATTTACCTCCCATTTTATATTGCAAAATATCAAAACAATTAATTGCTATATGTGATAGATGAAAATAAATTAATCCAATCTGAAACTGGAAAGAAACCTTCAACTGAAAGGGAAAAGAATGCCCATCAGAATCACAATGCGCAAAAAATGACAACATTAGAGCAGTTATGCAAAATGTATTGCTCTTTGTAATAACTAACTTATTAAGTGTTGCTCCAATGTGAAAAGTCATGATTCTCATCAGAAAGCAATTGAAAATCAGATGCATTCAAATTTTCCATTGATTTTAAGATTTTGCTTTCAAACTTTGACATATGTGGTACGTCACATGGTACGAATTTAGTCCAAATTGAATTATATGTAGATGAGATAACAGTAAACTGGATGGTAAATCAGATGAAAAATAGCATCTTGTGATCACACCTTTATACCAAAAACCGTACAACTATAATTTACTTAATTAAGGGGTGTGGTCAAGATTGTGACTGCATGATAGAACCGTTTTAACAAGAGCTTGGACTTTGGGTAGTACGTGACAAACTCCGATTTGATGAAGGCGGGTCTACTCGTTGTTTACTGTCCAGTCATTGGCTAATAGATATGAATACATTGAACGCAGTGACACTCGTCCGAACCTTATCCAGGGATGTATATTTCGCTGAAACAGCGTCAATTTCACACAGCAGAGCAGATCTTTCCGGTTTTGACAGTCTATGAATATTAATGAGCTTCTCTTAGCGAATTAGAAGAAAGGAGGTCAATATTTGAAAGCTTGTTTTGATGAGTAAACTAGATAGTAACATCCCACTGAAAGTCCAAGCTCTTGTTAAAACGGTTCTAATTGCTGTTCAATGTGGGGCTTTAATCTTGAATGAAACTCTAATCTAGCAGTAGCAGCTAAATAGAATATTGAACCTACATATCTAGTGCTATACTGTATCATTTTCTATTATCACTACCATAGTTACCACTTGGCACCAAATATGATTTTTCATTTCAAATTGAAAATTCCTCGATCATCTGCATGCCTGGGGTAGAATGAAATGAATTTTTCCACTAAGAATTATACAAATTATGTCTTTGGTGGCATATATTTCCAACCGTAAGTACTAGAACACAGCTTAAAAGCTTAACAGGTGATCTGTTAGAGTTTTATATAGGATAGATTTTTTAAGCTGCAGGTCAGTTAATTTTAATATGTAAGCCCTGGCCCTGCAATCAAATTAATGCAGCCGTGGAGATTTCGATAGGTGAATGGTAAATAGAAATAAAGAACTATAATGAATTGAGAGATTCATATTGTGCATATAAGGCTGATCATATCATCAATACAGTCAGAATATACATTTGTCTCCAAAAGAAACTTAATTTAAATCATCATGAAGTTAAACTCAAAATCAATTGTATTACCCTAAAAAAAATTCTTAATTGTAAAAAAATCTGAGCTCTTGTACCCATAATAGAGTACCTCTCTCTCTCTCTCTCCTCTCTCCGACAACCTGACTGATCATTGATTTGTTTACATCGCATATTTTGCATGTTGGCTAACGTTATATTGCAGTATACATGGTATATTGGGTCACATTATTTGGTGATCTTTCCGATGATACATACTTGTCAATTCGTAATACATACCTTTATCAAAATCGAATTGACCAGGTGTAGACATGTGCTCTTTGCTCACATTCTTGATCTTATCAGGTTTAGCAAATGATTTTTTTGTACGACTTACCTATATTCAATCCCATTCGGACCCTCTCTCAACTCTATGTTCGAGATAAACGGTTCGTCCGAGGAAACCCGATTTAAAAACTTCCATGTAAACGTTGCAAAAAATCCGCGGGAATCAGAGAGGATTAGAAAATGTCTTTTGTATCCCAGGTTTTGTCCTGTGCAGGTATATTTCAAAACTTTGTTTGACCGAATTTAGATCCAAGTTTATGTTAAGAAGTATAATGGGACCCTTACTAATGTTATATTGTAGACGACGTATTTACATAATTTCGAATTTCCTCTTTTTGAATTTAAGTCATTGAGATATCATATAGTGCCGTCATGTGGTTCCGATAGTTTATTTTGGTCGCGTGAGTTTTCTCCAAAATGACGTCATTTTCTTAATTACTTACGACACTGGACGTACGGAGTCTCCTTTCGATTTTATAAATCTGCACTACCCTAACGTGCGAGTACCCATTATTGCCAAAAAATACACAAGTTTTCTCTATTACACTTTTCATGTAAGCTGTCATGTAAACATTTCAATGCAGATCTCTGCATTGTTCATTTATTTAATTTGAATTATTAATTTTATTTTATTCTCATCAATATCGACTTACTTCTGATTAAAAATAAACCCTGTCCATTACCGTTGATTAACAGCAAGTCGAGTACCCATTATTGCCGCTTGTATCTTTTCGTCATTTTTCAGTAATTAATCGGTAAAAGGTCAAAATTTTAAAAGAATCCAACAATATAAGATAAAATGTAAGAATACAACATAAAAAATTATATCATAAACGCTGTTCAATCATATTATAAGCAAAACTGTTTTTGATGCCCTGCGGCCTCATGCAAACAAACAGAGGAACCATGTGCTTCACATGTCTCGAGAAAATGATTAAAAAAAATAATGAAATGAATTGTATATTTATTAAAAACTTTTTAAAAATAAGTTAGTGTTTCCAGTAAAAGAAATAATGTGTCTGAAATTTAATAGCAACACCTCTAAGTTATACCGCAGGTGCGCGGGGATTAATCTTTGATCCGCCTCAGGTTGCAGACAAAATGGCGTCTTACAAGCAAGCAGACGCTCGGTGTTCTTTGTTAAATATTGTGTAGTAGAAATAGTATCTTGCTTATTTTTGTCAAATATCATAACACGGAGGTAAATATTCTTCGAATATGGACCTAAACAAAAAATTCCCTATCATAAAAGTGGATTACAAGTCAAATATTCTGTGGCATGTGTCATCGCACGGATACAAATGGGATACGTTTTCATAGGCTTACCTTTCTTATGGTGAGTTCCGAGATGTTTGAAATAAATTTTCTTCGTTCCCAACTCTTATAGTGTCTTAAAAATTGTGTTATTTAATTATTTTGGTTTGTAGCTTTAAACAACGAATATGTAGAGGAAATCTTGTTGTTTTTATACAATCGGCAATAATGGGTACTCGGCAATAATGGGTACTTGCACGTTAGTTAACGTGCGAGTACCCATTATTGCCGAAAAATACACAAGTTTTCTATATTACTCTTTTCATGTAAGCTGTCATGTAAAAATTTCAATGCAAATCTCTGCATTGTTCATTTATTTAATATGAGTAATTATTTTTATTTTATTCTCATCAATATCGACTTACTTCTGACTAAAAATAAATCCTGTCCATGACCTTTGATTCACAGGAAGTCGAGTACCCATTCTTGCCGCTTATATCTTTTCGTGATTTTTCAGTAATTAATCGATAAAAAGGTCAAAATTTTAAAAGAATCCAACAAGATAAGATAAAATGCTTGAATACAACATAAAAAATTATGTCATAAGCGCAATTCAATCATATTATAAGCAAATCTGTTTTCGATGTCCCTGCGGCCACATGCACACATATAAAGAAAAATGTGCTTCACATGTCTCGAGACAATTGATTTAAAAAAAAAATAAAGTAATGCATTGTATATTTATTAAAAGCTTTTTAAAAATAAGTTTATGTGTCCAGTAAAAGAAAAAATGTGTCTAAAATTTAATAGCAACGCCTCTAAGTTACACCGCAGGTGCGCGGGGATAAATCTTTGATCCGCCTCAGGTTGCAGACAAAATGGCGTCTTACAATCAAGCAGACGCTCGGTTTTCTTCGTTAAATATTGTGTAGTAGAAATGATATCTTGCTTATTTTTGTCAAATATCATAACGCGAAGGTAAATATTCTTCGAATTTGGACCTAAACAAAAAATGCCCTGTCATCAAAGTGGATTTTAAGTCAAACATTCAGTGGCATGTGTCATCGCACGGATACAAATGGGATACGTTTTCATAGGCTTGCTTCGTTATGGCGAGTTCCGAGGTGTTTGAAATAAATTTTCTTCTTCCTAACTATTATAGTGTCTTAAAAATTGTATTATTTATTTATTTATTTTGGTTTGTAGCTTAAAACAACGAATATATAGCGGAAATCTTGTATTTATACAATCGGCAATAATGGGTACTCGGCAATAATGGGTACTCGCACGTTATGCTGCTTGAAAAGATTTAAATCGCACAATTACTGAAAAGATTAATAAAATGTTGTTTTTTACTATTACTTTAATAAAAGTCATCATAATTGCTTAAAATCTTAATTAGAATATCACAATATTTAAACTTGCTTAACGTTTGGTAAAATATACTTCTGATGCCGTATTTTCATGCTAAAATTATTACGTGACTTTGTAAAGTTTTTCTTAGAATCGAAGCCGAAGAGCGCTATAAATTAAGCTTCGTCTTGAATTAAAACGTAACTTATAATTATACAAATAATGGTATTGTAGAACGTTTAAGTGATGAAATGTAGTTATGGGGTAAATTAAATAACTGAACGATTTAAGTTTTCATTCATTCATTCATACTTTATTTCCTCTACATTTATTATTATTGAAGAAATTTGTTGATGAATCATACTATCGAAAACACATGGCGCTGATTTTTAATGGTCAAATGAGGCATCAAGTTTATTTGTATCCAAGAACTGCATATACTGACGATTTTTCATTGATTTAGTATCGGCGATTTTCGATGCTATGTCTGAGGTTAAAAATGATATAGTTTTAAAATTGTTGGCTAAAGAGACAATCATTAGATACATCGTTTAGTAATAGACTATTGGAAACCCATGACGCCAGGATACTGATGACGACAGTAGGACTATATTGATTAATTCATATTAATTCAATAACTAAATGGTAGCTTTCAATTAAAGGACAACTCGAAGCAAAGGAGATTCAAGGTAAAATGGATCTTTTGGGCAAGAAGATGGAGGATTTGAAACTTGAAATCTATGAGGTCACAAGGGGAAAATACGTTGATTTCTTCACCCAGAAACTGCAAGCTACTTCAGCTTTAGTAGAAAACATAGAAAAGGTTTCTGGGGATTTACATGATGCTAAAGAAAAGATAGAAAATGATGTAAGTAAAACTTAATTTACTCTATCTTGGCTTAATCAGCGAACATATGTCCCTGGCTTAAAAGGGTAATCTCAGTAGAAGTCCGGACTCACTGTGATATTTGCCTTCATCAAATCTCAGGACAGTTCTTCATAATTCATGTTTTGAAAGTCTTCCACAACTTCAGATGTTTGTTGGAATTAAAATCGTAATATTATTTGATTGAATCTATTGCTTGCTTCAATTTTGCAGCAAGAACATCCATTCCTAATTGTTACAAATAAATGTGCATTTCTCTCCATTACATAAGGTTAGTCTAACAGTTTATCCAGCTGTTGTGTTTTCTTTTGTTAAAACCTCAATTTTTGTATATTTGAGAGTTTCTTCAGTCATTTAAATTCATAACTTTACATCAATGTGTATCCTGCTTCAAAACAAGGATACAAGCTGTTTGTATTATGAGAAAATCAGTATGTAAATTAAGAAATGCAGATTTAAATTAATTAGATAATTAGAAAAATATTTAAGATACAAAATATTGAAGCAAGCGAGACAGACAAAGACAAATACCCAAATTTTAAACTCAACAAGTGACAGAAGTTGCTGGAGGAAGAATTTCCGGACATGAATTATAAAAGACAGTCTTTAGATTTGGTGAAGACGTCAGTCCAAATATTAGGTCGAGTAAAATTAGTCATATATCTACCAAGTTACAGGTTAGGCACAACTTGCATTTTGGTGGCTTCACTACAATTTTGTTAAAGGCACCATTCCAAATACATAATTGCCAACCTCCAACATGTGAAAATCTGGTCATGACCAGATTTGGAAAGTAAAAAATCTGGTCATTGCGCGTAACGACATTCACGACATATTTACCATGCATTTCAAAGGTACATGTATATACAATAGAAATATGTGTTGAAACGTATGTGTAATATTTTATTGCAAAGAAGCATTGTAACTAACAGTTGCTGATTTTGAATTTTGTAAAGTGATCTGACACAGAAGATGGTAGGTTGTGTTCAGCTAAAAAAAAATGCAAAAAGAGTTTCTGCTACATTAACCTTGCTTTTGAACTCTGAAAACGATGGCATGAAAGTTGTAAGTGACTTGGAAGACTTTTTTGTGTATTAAAAAGCAGTTTTACATGACTTAGCGTTTTTTAATGTTTAGTCAAATCATTTTGGGCACAAGATCCAATATTCAAATGTGCGTTACACAGAAAACAAAAAGCCTCGTTTTGTACTCGATTACTCTGTTTTACCCATGGGAATTCATTTTCCAGATAAGTTAATAGATACAAAAATATCATTTTCTTTTTGTTGGTTTTGATTCTGCTGGCCCCGATGAAGACCTTTTCTTATTGGAAGCTATCGCACTTAATGATTTAAGCCCTCGATTTGTCAAAACAACTCACGATAACAATTAACACTTTCCTGAACTGAACACTTATCTTTTATAGCCATCAGCATTGTTTACGTAAATCCAAGCTCAGCTTGGGTTCATAACTGGAAATCCAACGCACAACGTAATTTACGAACCAAATCCAGAAATCGGGAGATTTTCGGGTTGTTCGACAAAAATCGGGTGAAAAGCATGACCCGCCGGGTCATAAAAAATAATCGGGTGAAGGGTCGAAAAATCGGGTGTGACCCGACGAAATCGGGTCAGTTTGCAAGTATGCAAATATCAAATCAAGCCAAATCTAAGCCAAGGTTACAACAGACTAAACTGGATGAAATAAGCCAAGTCTTAATCTTTACCCATCTGTAAACTGTATTTTGAAACCTGCCCGCACCACCTTGGCATATTCTAATGTAGAATACGTCATTTTACGGTAATTACCATTATTACCAAATACAAAACTGCCTTGTGCATTCAATCCAGTATCTTTTTTTTCAAGTTTCATGTATTTTTGGTCAATTTCGTTATGGGTAAATTAGAAATCTTGGATGATGTGTATATGTTATTAAAACTACAGTAAACAACAATAAGTAGACACATTTCATTTGTTGTGATTACTTGTCCTTAAGCTCTCTGTTTGATAGACTAACATTTTCCATGTAAGGGTATCTCTTACATGTATGTCCAATCTCCTCAACCCATCATGCACAGGGCTCTTGTTAACACAAGAAACTTGGCTTTTGTTAGCACAATAAACTGCAATTCTGTGATATTTAGTTTAATATTTACTATTTTTGGATCTGCCTCAGACTGACAAACTGTCTTTGATATCTTCCTGCTTACCAAATATTTTGAAAATTCAATAGAAAATATCATTAAATATGTATGAAGGTGTTGCTAATTGGGAAGTGGATACAGAATATAATGGTTACAGGTAACTAAGGTACATGCAGATTAAAATTTAATAGGAAGTTAGGAACAGTGATGGAATTGATAAACATAAATTTTAAATAAAATTGCTACAGATATGGAGTTAGCTGCAGGTCTGTAGATCCCGGTCTGAAAAAATTTGGATGGACGACCTGAGAGCTACAGTGCCTCCCATAGTAAAAAATCTGCAATTTACAGCACACAAAAAAGCTGCGCTAGTTTTGCACTGTAGCTCCAAGGTCGTCCATCCAATTGAAATTTTTTCAGACTGGGAGCTACAGACCTGCAGCTAATATGGAGTTGACATTCCAATGGGAGGAATTGAATTGTAAATCAATGGAGTTCAAAGAGCATGAAAATATTCTGATAAACATTCTTAATATTAAACATTTAGAATACCAGTACTACTCTTGCATACTGTACTAGATTGAATGATCACAGGCTTGAACGTAAGAATCCTAGTTTGATAATACATGTATGTATGATATGTGTGACTTCCTTACAGTCAGTGGTTGCTTATATGTTTTATAGTAGAGTGAAGTCCAGAAAAATATTTCTGATGGCTCTTATGGTTTTGAAAATCCTGTTTTGTGTGTTTTAGGTACAAAACCAGCTAACATTATCAAAAGATGTCCTCACAAATTTGAAAGGAGAGTTAGAAAACCACAAATGTGTTCTAGTGATTTTGGAAAGGCTGTTGCAGATACAAGACAACTTGGAATGTGCTGCCTCAGCCAATAAAAGACACAGTTACTCTGAAGCAGCAGCATCCCTACTGAAAGCTGATGTACTTCTAGGGACACCCCTGGAGGGCTATGATGACATCGAGGTACTGATGGCCTTGCAGACTGAATGCTGTGTACAGAAACAGAAGTTGATATTTGAAATGACCGAGAAATGGAAACAAATGATATCATGGAGCTCCAGTGATGCGAACAGCCAGAGCAAATCCAGACAGGTGTTTCAGCTGGAGTTAACATCCGGAGGTAGTGTGCTGTCGGAGATTATAGGCGCAATGGAAATGCTGGGGGATCTGGAATCTACCCTGAAGAATTTTGGGAAAAGATTGATTTCTGACTTGTTTAAACCCTGTGTTGTTAACTCTTCAGCCACAGTTAAAAACACTCCCGAGAATATTGTCATAGTAACTGTAAACAATGAAAAGACCCCAGTTCCACCCCCTCCCAAACAAATGTATATGAATGTTATGACCATAATTCAAGTCTTGGAGAAGTATTTCTCAGGGTTGACAGTGCAGGATGGAACGAATTTCCTGTCGTGTATCGGTAGGCAAGTTTCGCAAGAACTGTTGGAGTTGATTGTCAAAGAATGCCTAACACCAGCCATTCCTCACAATAACAAAGATATGACAGAATTTGAAGCCAACTGCATCGAACCAACCAAAGCCTTTCAAGGCATTCTTTTAAACTTGAAGTTTATTCCTGAAGATGACAATGCTTTGGAGCAGTTTGTCAAGAACATTGATGTCCTCTTTGTCAATAAGAAATCCCAGGACATCTTGCTTCGAGCCAGAGAACTGATGAAATCTGAGCTTCACAACACTGTAAAGGTGTCGGATGAATATCCTCTTGGGGAAATGGCAGGTGGCCCTTCAGATAGAAAGTCTAGGAAAGTTGAGCTATCCAGCTCTGGTCAGGGTAGTTCAGACACATTTAAGCTGCCAGCTTGTCAGATCAGGTAAGGAAAACGTATTTCATCTTAAGATTTAAGAGTTAAACTCAGAGTTCAAAATAAGCCAGTGCAAATTTGAATAGTTATTTCATTCAATAAACTTAGGTATTTTAAAGTGTCAATCATGTATGGTTTTCAGCTGTAAATACCTTTCAGTTTCTAATTCTTCTGTTTGCAGTGCATGCACACAGCAGTTGATGACCCTAGCATATGAAACACTGGAAGAAGCTACCAGCAGTTCTCAGGAGTGTGCAGTGCAACTGTTCTTTGCTGCCAGAAACATGTTTGAACTGTTCTGCAGTGTGTACCCTACAGCACATCAGAAGGCTTTAACACTATTTCCTCAGATGAGTGGTAGGCAAAATGAAACAATTAGCCATCATTTCACACTATGCTTTCGACAAAGACAAATTAAAATCAGGCTATAACCAGATGTAATGGTCTATCAGAGGACCTGTAGATTCCATATGTAATGTTTATGTCAATGATAGAAACTATATGCTTTTTTAATCAAACCCATTTTTTGTTCATAATCCTTCATAATGGAGTACAAGAGCTCAAACTTCTGGCTTTTTCTGTTCTTTTTGTGATCGGCTTCGGCCGATCACAGTTGTGTCCATATGAGGCATCCGGCAAATTTTACTATTTGCGCACGCATTGCGCCTTGCACTACTTTATTTTCTTTGCAATGACAGCCTCATTTAAATCTTTAATTACACGTAGAATACTAAATAAACGTTACTCTTATCCGTATGCCTTGAAATTAAAACATTTATACAGTTACATACAAACTGATTCTAATCACGTTTGTCTTCACATATGCGTAAGAATATTTATTGGAAGTACAATTCACCTACTAAAAGTAAAGCATATTCATGCCTTTCTATTTCGGAACGGAGTAAAGTGAAGTCGTACCCAAACTGACTCGTACCCAAACAGACTCATACTCCATTTGTCCGGGGATAAACATGATATTTGGATTGTAAACAAAAAGATAAGCTGTTAAAGTTAGGTTTTGGATTAATTACAATTTAGAAGTTACAAGATACGGTAATTGAATGTAGTATTTGGTTATCTTCAAACAAAGTTTAATATCATCTCCTTTAAGTTTGCCAAATAGTTTCCTATATCAACATTTCATAGACAACTTTCGTTTACATGCAATCTTATCTTTTTTTCAAAAAATGTTAATTATATTGGAAATCAACAAAACATGTAGCGGAATGCTTTCGAATTACATTAACAAAGCTGACCAAAGATAATAGCCAACATGCCGATCATTCCTTTAAAAGGAATACTTGTTTTCCTCTCTCTTCTCTTTAAAAGGTACCAACATGTATTAAGCTATAATGGTCTGTCTCAAATTACTGTAAAGAAAATGCATTTATGTTGTAGCTGTGTTCAACAATGACTGTATGTATGTCTGTCATCACCTTGCTATGATTGGCCACCAGTTCAACAAGTCCCTCCCTGAGGACGTCCAGGCCACATTTGTAGACCTGATGCCAAAGATCCGTCGACTGGGGACTGATACAATGTTACAGCAACTCAACTCCCAAAAAGACATCATGCTGGACTATCTACAGGCAGCAAAGGGTAGGGAGAAATGCATTTATACATGTATTTGATTCTGTATTGAAAACGTATTATATTTGGCATGTATGATATTTGACGGAAAATAGTTTTTGAACAAGTTGGCGTGGATTTGAATTAGCATATTCCTGAATGTCACTATTCTAATATATGTATGCATGGCATTTAGCGATGTACTTGATTTAGCGGAAGCCGCATTCTGCCAAAACCGCTAAATAGAATACACAGCCAAATGTAATACGTTTACAGTAATGCATCAATAGTCATCTTGTTGTACACTTGAGTAATAAATAATAAATCACTTCTAATAGAAATTGAACTTCATTAAAGTATTCGTAAGACATTAAAAATTATACAATTTTGTAGAAAAAAGCTTTTTAATCAGCTGTTTTACAAGAAACATCAGAGTAAAATAACTGACTGAATATTCGTCTTAAAGTGCATGTATTGTTTTTACAGGTTTTGTGAGTGTGTCTGACGGTTCAAACTCTGCCAGTACAGAGAAAGCAGTGAAACAGGTGCTTCACCAGCTGGGCCATCTCCAGAAAGTCTGGCAGGAAATCCTCCCAGTCAATCAGTACAGGAAGTCGATAGGTAAGGAGGTGTGGCTAAACAGCCATGTGTCAATGAGCTTGCTCATGACGGCAATGCTGCATTTGAAACCCAATGTCCAGTAGAAAAGTTAATGGAAAAGAGGGCCATGAAACCTACTTTTTTCATGCTTTAAAAGATATCCATTGCCAAAATTTAAAAATTTATTGACTGAATATAAATGATAACTTGTGGTAGTTAAATCAAGTTAAAGAATTTTTTGCTTTTTAAAATAAATCAAACAACTTTAGATATACATGTACTAGTAGTCAGTTACTTGTATTTGATATTAGTTAGCACCATTTCACATGTATATGCTCTTTAAATATAGGTACCTTGCTTAACATGGTGGTTGTGGAAATCTGTGACAGAGTTGTGAGTTTAGAGGACATCTCTGCCTCTGATGCCTCACAGCTGGCCTCACTTATGTCCCTCATTCAAAAAAGGGCCGGTCCTTTAATGAAATCAACCAATGACGAAGGGGATGTGAATGTCACCATTGAACTTCAGCGCAATGTGCCGAAATGGCTGCGATTTACGGAAATCATCACGGTTCTGAATGCCAGTCTCCTTGAGATTAATGACAGGTGGGCTGATGGCAAGGGGCCACTAGCTAATGAACTCACAGCCTCAGAAGTGAAACAGATGATCAGAGCTTTGTTTCAGAATACTGACAGACGGTCAGCAATCTTGGCAAAAATAAGATAGTGCTGTAATGAGAACATTTATTTGTGCAATGTTTTCTTGAGTCTTTTATGAGTTTGTTTATTGTTGCTTGTTAATGTATAAAAGGATTAAAGGGATATAATATATTTAATAATCATATTTGATAAAATCTTGCAGATTTGTTGCAGTTTGTATCGGTCCTACAACTAGTACTCATATATTTTATTAGGTCTCCTGAGTCACTTGGTTTTCGTCCATCGTCATGAGTTGTCCTTCGTGTGTTAACAATTTTACATTTTTAACTTCTTGAAAACTGCAAGGCCAATTGTTACCATTTTCACCCTGTATCTGTTTTTATCTCTCATCAGTTTTCAGTCGTAAACTTTTTAACATATTTAGCTTCTTCTCTGGAACCACTGAACCAATATCAATCAATTTGGCATATAGCATTTATGGGTGAAGGAGAATAAAAGTTGTGAAACTCATGGCCCCTGTCCACCTGGGGCCTGAGGGGTGAGGTTAAACCATCAAAATTAATGCAATCTCTAAAAAATCTTCTTTACTCTTAGACATCAAACAGTCAAACTGCAGGCATTATTGTAATAAGCATTGGGCTCTCTACAAAATTTGTGAAGTTCATGGCCCCAGAGTCGGGTTCTGGTGCTAGGGTGGGGATCTAATGATTATATAGTGAAAATGCATTAATTCCTAAAAAATATTTTTCTCTGCTCCTGGGTATTTATCCAATGAACTAAGTACTAGTTATGATAAGGAAGAATGCCTCTTCCAAAATTGTGAATTTCATGGCCCCTTGATCAGGAGTGCTGGTGTTAGGCGGGGCTCTAATGATTATACATGTATTGAGAAAATTCATTAATACTTTAAAAAAATTCCCCTCGGTTCTGGATATTGAACAGATGAACTAAGTCATAGCAATGATGAGGAAGAATGCCTCTCCCAAAATTGTGAATTTCATGGCCTCTGGGTCAGGGGTTCTTGTGTTAGGGCATGGCTCAAACGATAAAATAGTGAAAATGCATTAATTCTTTGAAAATCTCCTCTGCTCCTGGATATTAACGCTGACATGAATTCATAAATACGCATTATTCCCCTTTTATCTCCGACTACCGCCATATTAGTTGTCGATTTCTATTGTTCTGCTCATCGCTACATATATAAGGTCGATAGTACTATTCATGCTTCACCGCATTCAGGTATTTTATTCACATGAACATGTTACATTGAACGAAAAAGAATTGTAGAAATCATGCGCGGATCCAGAAAATTTTTCCAGGGGGGGGTCCGAATTGAAAGTAGGGGGATACACTATTCATCAAAAATGTTCACAAGCAAAAAAAAAAAAAAAAATATATACAGAAAAAAAAAACACCTAATAGTCTAATTTCCAAAAATGCATATAGCTCGACAATAAAATTATTTCGGTCAACAACTTTTTTTCCATTATTCATGTAATTCTTAATCCGTGAGGGCGGGGGGGGGGGGGGACTGCCTATAACTGCAACTTTTTTCAATTTCACTCGTATTTCCGCTTCCGACGTCTTCCAAAACATGTGTTTTCCAGGGGGGGGGGGGGGGGTCCGAGTCATCTTTGCGATAATTTTACTATGTAAATTCAATAACTTTTCATTTTCCAGGGGGGGGGGGTTCCGACCCCCCCCCCCCCTCTAGATCCGCGCAGGGAAATGCGTTCTGAGCAAAAATAATACGACAACCACTACACTGGTAAGGAATATCCAATGAACGACGAAACAAGACAGACTGAAATCCAGGCACACATATTTCAAAAATTCTCGATAATTGTAGAATCGTTTTCCTGTGTATGTGACAACATCGCACATGCGCAATCCACACACTGTAAAAACTTATTTTTTTGTAAAAACCGATGGAAACGATGCAATGTTGTTACTTTCTTGGATTTACTATCATTTATCTACTGTGTTGGATTTAGTGCCGCGGGGGTCTTCAAAAAAATGCAGACGTTATGCACTCTGTATGAGCGACACACATGTTCGATGTGTTTGCGAAGTAAAACAGTCCTATTTGTGCAAAATAATACGGATACATTGAAAACTCTTTCAAAGAATAAATATATCTATGTTTTATTGATTGTAGTTTCCTTTATTCTTTTTTATATATATATATATATATACCCCAGTGTCAGTTGAGGAATGATCGAAACTAATATGGCGACCGAATGCTTTTATTAGCTCACCTGAGCTGAAAGCTCAAGTGAGCTTTTCTGATCACATTTTGTCTGTCGTCCGTCTGTCTGTCTGTCCGTCTGTCTGTCTGTCCGTAAACTTTTCACATTTTCGACATCTTCTCAAGAACTACTGGGCCAATATCAACCAAACTTGGCACAAAGCACCCTTAGGCAAAGGAGATTCAAAGTTGTGAAAATTAAGGACCACGCCCTTTCTCAAGGGGAGTTAATTAGGAATTATTGAGAATTTTTGAGAAATTTTCAAAAATCTTCCTTCTCAAGAACCATTTGGCCAGGAAAGCTGAAACTTGTGTGGAAGGATCCTCAGGTAGTGTAAATTCAAATTTGTGAAAATCATGACCCCCGGGGGTAGGGTGGGGCCACAATGGGGGGTTGAAATTTTACATAGGAATATATAGAGTAAATCTTTAAAAATCTTCTTCTCAGAAACTTATCAGCCAGGAAAACTGAAACTTGTGTGGAAGGATCCTAAGGTAGTGTAGATTCAGAGTTGTGAAAATCATGACCCCCGGGGGTAGGGTGGGGCCACAATGGGGGGTTGAAATTTTACATAGGAATATATAGAGTAAATCTTTAAAAATCTTCTTCTCAGAAACTTATCAGCCAGGAAAACTGAAACTTGTGTGGAAGGATCCTCAGGTAGTGTAGATTCAGAGCTGTGAAAATCATGACCCCGGGGGGGTAGGGTGGGGCCACAATGGGGGGTCAAATTTTTACATACGAATATATATAGTAAATCTTTAAAAATCTTCTTCTCAGAAACTAATCAGCCAGAAAAGCGGAAACTTGTGTGGAAGGATCCTCAGGTAGTGTAGATTCAAAGTTGTGAAAATCATGACCCCCGGGGGTAGGGTGGGGCCACAATGGGGGGTTGAAATTTTACATAGGAATATATAGAGTAAATCTTTAAAAATCTTCTTCTCAGAAACTTATCAGCCAGGAAAACTGAAACTTGTGTGGAAGGATCCTCAGGTAGTGTAGACTCAAAGTTGTAGAAATCATGACCCCCGGGGTAGGGTGGGGCCACAATGGGGGGTTGAACTTTTACATACGAATATATATAGTAAATCTTTATTTTTCGGAAATAAAGAAATAAATTAGTTTCTCGGAAACTTATTAGTATGGAAAGCTGAAACTTGTGTGGAATCATCCTCAGGTAATGTAGATTTAAAGTTGTAAAATTCATGACCCCAGGGGGTAGGGTGGGGCCACATTGGGGGGGTTGAATTTTACATAGGAATATATAGAGTAAATCTTTAAAAATCTTCTTGTCAGAAACTAATCAGCCAGAAAAGCTGAAACTTTTGTGGAAGGATCCTCAGGTAATGCAGATTCAAAGTTGTGAAAATCATGACCCCGGTGGGTAGGATGAGGCCACAATGGGTGGTCAAACTTTTACATAGGAATATATAGAGTAAATCTTTAAAAATCTTCTTCTAAGAAACTAATCAGCCAGGTGATTCTTTAAAATTGTTACAAGGGGTTCAGAGGTTGATGTAGGTTTATATCCCATACATAAACAATTGTTAAGGATCTTTTTGAAAACTGCAATGCTCAACATGTGTTATGACTATAAAATCACCCTGTTAGAAAAGGGACTAATGATAATAAAAATAAGAATATGCAGTGGGGAAAATGGATTTTCATTTATACAGGATCTACATGTATTATACTACATTGTCCAGATAGTTTGTATTATGACTCCATTAAGCTGATTTCATCATACCAATTGTTCCTCAGGTGAGCGATGTGGCCCATGGGCCTCTTGTTAATTCATGTCAGCTTTAAGCAGATGAACTATATAAGTAAATAGTAATAAGGAAGAATGCCTCTTCCAAAATTGTGAATTCCATGGCCCCTGGATCAGGGGTCGAGGTCTCAAGTGTTCCTGGCTTTGTACATACATTTAACAAACAACAAGCTTTGTACTGTCCAAGTGTTGATATTCACTACCCAAAAATCATGGAATGTCATTGGCCAGTGCGTTTCTGGGTTCTGTGTTTGATATGCAAATTAGTATTAACATCATTGAAATCGAACAACCAATCGATGGGTAATATGATAATCAGCGTACAAAATTTTAGCACGGCCCAACAAGCAAACTGGCACGCTGTTAGTAAAACGATAATAATTAATAGAGCGAGTCTGTGCTTCATAGTTTTGTCATAGTCTAATTAAGGTCTAATAGAAAACGCAACATTTTATTTTTCAATTAACAAAAACTTGGATTGATGACACACTATACATTAGAAATATCATTTTGTATCACAACTATTGAGCGTTTTGGGAAAGTAATACAAGTCCATAAATTCGTGGACAAAGTGGCATATATCATTTTAATAACGCAATTTTTTGTGACTGAAATCGCTCAGTGGTTAGAGACCTAGACCTTAGTTAACCTTATAGTACTAGGCATTTTTGGTTGAAGGTTCGATACCACCAAAACTTAATTCTTTAATTTTCTTTGTATTAATTAAAATATTCAACTATATCTGACAATAGTTAAAAATTGTGCTTTTGCAAAATTGTGTTATAATTATATTAAAAATAAATTTTAATGATTTTTTTGAAATTGTATTTTATGATTAAACAAATGGGCATTTGGGCCATCTTAATTTCTCATCTTTTTTTTTTATCAAATCACGAATTCTCTGTCTAATGCAGTTTGAATTTTCTGGACTGGGTATCTTAGTGATTGCTGGTAGGAGTACAGGGCAGCCTGGAGGTTTCCTGTGACCTGTTTACAGATCCCCAGGAGATGTCTTTATCATACACAAGGACATGTACGACTTCCAGCTTTTCACTAAGGACCATGAACTTAAGATTAATAAGAGCTGCTTTTGCTCTCTGTGTGTCAACATGTTGGAAGCAGAAAACTCTAGCATGTGCAGTAATATGAAGGATGGGATATGCAATGTATACTCTCCATTTTGTTTACTATAGAATGTTGTTCTGATATCAACTCGGTAATGTAACAAATGTCATTTTCGAGAGAAATATCGTTTGCTACAGCATGTCTCATCTTTGCAGACGTAGACAAGCAATCTACAGCTTTGGTATTCTGTTCTGGTTTCACTCGCCCCCAATATATTACGTGTGGCTGTGCTAACTTGTCCTTTGCTTAAAGCTTCCCTGTATCTGCATGTCTTGTAGGAGTAAATAGCAACATACAACTTGTCGGACCCCAAATTTGCCGCTTATTTCAGCATGTAGAGGGATGGAGGGACGTCTTGTGAGCAGTATATACCAGTTTGTTGAAACTTACGTTAGTATACGTGTTAAGCAAAATGAAAGCAGCGCATTTGAGGATATGGAGCCTGTTATTTTCTGTATCCAAACAAACTGAAACTCTGTCAGGGGCAAACATATCAACTGCTCCACCGTTGTATGGCCTTTGCATACAAATACATGCATACACTACAAATCAGTTTGGTAAGGTATTGTCCAATACATTTCATCAATGACCATTTTAATATGGAATCGTTCAATCGCTGAAAATTATGTAAATATCATTAATTAGTAATCATTCTTTGAATTTTATGCTCTTCGGGCTTTATTGGATTTGATCACCCCGACCGCATAATACTCTAAAGATCCTAAAATCAAACGCACGCTTGGATATTTCAGTGATATCAAACAACTATTTTTATGTTGGAAATAACACAGATATCAATGACACAGCGTTTGATTGTTGGGCTGTTTTTAGAAACATTATATTTTCCTCATAGAAACAATATAATTGAATAAATTCATTTGTGCTGATCCATGAATTTTTAAGAAACATCTTGTTTTTAAGAATAAAGATATTGAGGAATTCATTTTTTTTTAAATGATAAAGTGTATAAGTCGTCCAAAACATATCAAATTCCTGTAAGTATCATCATGACAATTTTTTTTATATAATTAAATTACCTTTTTGTAAGAATATAACACAACAGCATGTTGCGGTCTTATACATTTCCGTACGACGCTAATAAGTTGTATTGGCGCGATCGACGACTTGTGTGATAAGACTGTTTTCCGGACGCGCTATTGGCTTCTCGGAATGGCCCTAGCTATCTGGACGCTATAACGATAGCTATGATAGATACATACATAATAAGATATGCATGACCGACCATGTCTATCGATAACACGCCTTTCAACATATCCTTTTGTAAAAAAAACAGATTTTCTCTTTGACGAGAAGGTGCCGGAGAATAAATGTGGTTTGAGGTAAATGACATCTATCTCAAAGTTTATCTTACGAGCACACTGATCGCCGCATCAAACCGCCAGTTAGTACTGGACAGTTTTTTGTCAGACTATCAGCTTATAAATAGCAGCTAACAACGAATTTCACTTCCTGCTTTTAACTTTTGAGGGAGGTATGACATTTTATTTTTACGTATATACTGTGGTTTCATTAGTATTCAAGGGTATCAAATTTCGTAAAAATCACAGTTTCAAGAATACGTAAATTCGTGGCCAATGACCCTATCAATACAAAATGTTAACAGAAATTGCATTTCAATGAACATTTAATTTCGTGGATCAACTAAAAAACGAAATCCACGAAAATTGGTATTCAAAGAATATTGATGAAAGCACAGTAGTGGAATAGTGATTTTGATATGGCGTATCTGCAGGCTTTGATGATTGATTTACATTCAATTGAAATATACTTCTGCAAATATATTTCTTTGTATGAATCTATGGAAAAGCAAAAAAGTTCATTAATTCTGTATAATATTTAAACAATAAAATGCTCTTGTTGGTGCTTCATGCGGGAATGAAGGTAACTAGCATTGCAGAAAAATACATAACCTGCGTTAGCTGGCAATGTAATTTTTTTCTACAATGATAGCTACAGTGTACCTTCACAGCCCGGATGAAGCGCCAATAAAAGAAAGTCGACTTTCACTGTTTATATTTATACCCCCGGTCCGAAGGAGAGGAGGTATACTGTTTAACCCTTGCGTGTCTGTCTGTGTGTCTGACGGTGTGTCCGTCTGTCCGTAACAAACTGTCGCATTTTTCTCAGCAACTATTAATGACAGATGCTTGAATTTTAAACATACTCTTTGTTTAAGTATGTTATATGGTGGGATTTATATTTGTACCAATCAGACGTCAACTTCCTGTTAAATGATGACTTTGTTTATTTTTAGCCTTCACTTGATTTTCGAACAAATTTTCGTCAACGATTTCTCGGGAACTATTAATCGCAGATCATTGAAATTGTAACACACTCTTTGTTAAGACATGTCATGTGGTGGGATTCATTTTTGAACAAATTCGATATCAACTTCCTGTTAAATGTCTACTTTGTTTATTTTGTATATTCACATCAGAGCGGGGGTATCAATATTGAGCATTGGCTCACAGATATCTTCTTACACCTGTCTTTAAATCATTCAATCTTTTATCCATAAAATGAGTAAAAGCACGTAATATTGATTAAAACGTTTTTATTTTCAGTAAGATGGTCGATCTGGAAATGTCAGTGTATGAGGGCCTGTGTCGTGAGATAGGGACTCCACAACAGGTAGCCTACAGGAGAGAAATACTGGACATACATGAGTTGTTG
Source organism: Magallana ariakensis (assembly GCA_020458035.1). Lineage (NCBI taxonomy): Eukaryota > Metazoa > Mollusca > Bivalvia > Ostreida > Ostreidae > Magallana > Magallana ariakensis. Next base: position 17,076,447 of record CM035816.1, on the reverse strand, counting down.
ACTCATCAAATTAAAAGAATTGATCAGTATAAAAAGGCGAGGAGTGGTAGCAGTAGTGAAGGTTTCCGATTAGATGGATCAGACTTAAACTTTCTGCTCTGGCTACCTAACCACAAAGTGATATGGGACCTATCTCAGTCTAATGCACGTACATGTAGACAATATGCATGGATTCTTTGTGACAATTCTGATAGTCTACCAGGATACACTTTACTTTGGCTTCCTCTGAGATTTGCTGGACCACATATTTGGTCAGCTTGTGAACAGGTGCGTGGGAGATACTATATATCGAGTTCGAAATATAGAGAGACCACACACTCTTTATCAAGAGCTGGTTCTATAATAAAAGGACCATCTAGCAGAGGAAATGTTTTGTTTTCTATGACAAATGACGACGCCTATGGTTTTGCTACAGATTTCTGGCCTCCTATTGCAATCTCGTGGAAAGAGAGATGTCAATCTTGGCCTCCACCTCATGTTGTCGAGAACATCGTTGGAAATTTCGTAGCAATAGGACATAAGCTAGGAAACCATATAGACCATGAATGGAGAATTTCCTTCTCTCAGGCTGAAAAGAAACTAGTATACTCAATGAATCATGCACAATTTTTAACGTATAGTTTGCTTAAATTAGTCTGAAAGGAAATAATTAACTTTAGTGTAAAAGATGAAGAACAACTACTTTGATCTTACCACGTAAAAACAGTCATTTTCTGGGCAATCCAACAAAACGCACTACATCAATGGGTCTGTTTTAAACTCCTTATAAAATGGGTGTATGAGGGTGTCTGTCCCAATTTCTTTATTCCCCAAAACAACATGTTTCTTACAAAAATCCATGGATCAGCACAAGTAGATTTATTTAAGAAGTTATATGGTTTCTACGAGGAAAATATAACATTTCTAAAAATAAGTCCAACAATCAGGCGTGTCATTGATGTTATTGTTTTTTCCAATTTCAAGATTTATATTTTGGATGTCACTGAGATACCAAAGAATGAGTTTGATGCTATGTTATTTGCTGAAATAGACAGTAACGAAATCTTGTTTTCAAACCTGCAGATCTTTGCAAAAGCCATTCAAACAGTGGAGCAGCTGATACACCGGTATTCGACTCTAACGGAGTATCAGATTAACTACAGTCTCAATTCTTCGGAGCGCTGCTTTTATATTGCTGAACATTGACAAAAACACAAACTCAAACAAGCTGTCGTATATTTCTGACAAAAAGTCACGAAACATGCTAAAATTAGTGGTCAAGTTTGGGTTTCTTTCTGACATAGTTTATATAGCCATGTATTATTACAATACAAACAGATACAAGGAAGCTTTATCTGTTATAGAGATAGCGAAGGTCAAGCTGTCACAGCCTCATATAATGTACTGTGGGAACATGAAACCAGACAATTATACTAAAGCTGTAGATGGTCTGTCTTTTTCTGCAAAAATGAGACATGCCGTAGCAAACGGTATCAAACTCAACAATAAAATTTGCTACTTAAATGAATTGATATCAGAACAACAGTCTAGTAAACAGAACGGAGAACATTCATTAATTATCCCACCCTTCATATTACTGCACATGCATGCTAGGGCTTTTCTGCTGTCAACATGTTGACACAAAGAGAACAAGAGCAGCTCTAAATGATCTTGAGATCATGGTCCATCGTAAAAAGCTGGAAGTCGTACATATCCCTGAGTATGATAAAGACATCTCCTGGGAGATCCTTGGGATCTGTCAACAGATCCAAGGAAACCTCCAGGCTGCCCTGTACTCCTACCAAGAATCACTAAGACAACATCCAGTTCATAAAATTCAAACTGCTACAAGACAGAGAATACGTGATCTGATAAATTTAAAATTTCTCAATTTCCGTTTTGTGTAAAAACCATTCGCATTGCATCAAAGTCTGTAATACATCTTTTGTTGAAAAATTGTTATATCCTACAATATATTTTTGTATGCAAAATATGAGCAATAATTTTTACTCAATTTTGTAACTTTACTTTGAATCTTTCATTCAAATATTATATTGGCAAAATATATACATTATTTAGGATCAATTTTTTTAAAGCTATACCGGTATATGTTTCTAAAGTTTTAAAGTTTTAAAAGCTATTTATGCTATGTTGGAAACCCGACCCAAACTTTGTCAGTGTGTTGATCTGTATTTAAAAAAACCCACTGTGATGAATGCGCACAAGGTTATTCATTGGTATTAGTTGAATATTCTGGTTATTTTATGTAAGGAGAAATGAAAATGTTCTTATGCATATATATTTACATTTTTCAGTTTCTTTGCCTGTGATAACACTTCTTATTATATACCCATCAATTTTCCTTTCTTGATACTGTCAATTTAACAGAGTGTGATCCGATTTTCCGGATCACCACACTGTGGTTTTCCGATTCCGTATCACCACTCTCTGAAACTGATGAGTATATAGTACAGTAAGTACACATAAAATAACGTCAGTATTTTAGCGCGTTTTAAAAGAGTTCATCTAAAAATCGTTTGTTATATAAGTAAACGTCATACAATAGATTTTAAAAAGATAGTTTTGTAATTAAAACTTATAAATGGACAAAGGTATATAATAAATTTATCATTATAACAGCTAGTAACTTGATCCAAAGAGCCGGATCACGTCTCGTTGCCAGGCGCGGATCATCAACCAACTTCATAGCCCAGTGAACTTTTTAACATTGCTGTTTATTACTTATATTTACGTTTGAGAGAGACAAATTGTTCAGAACTGTTAAAATAACAGAGAATTTATGTTTACAATAATCCAAGCGACAAGCGATAGGCCTAAGCGCGTGCTATGATCATTGTGACGTCACGAAAACGTTAAATTCTGTGATCTTCAAATGCCTCTAAATGCAACAAGTAGTCAAAGGTTAAAATGGCGAGTTTTATTATGACGTCACAAACGTTGAACGCTGTAAACTGCAACGTCACAAGCGAAAATCAAAGTTCACGCATGATTCAATGCTATATTGAACGTTTTCGCTTTTCTATAGGTTCAATTGCAAATGTAAATATAATAATATATATGTATCGATTTTGTACTATACAGTCCAATAACTTCAAATGACGTATAATTTGGGCGCCAGCGGGGTTTGCTTATTTATATTCAAATATTTAATCGCACATTGGCTTAAAATTATATAAATATAAGTAATAAGGAATCATTCTTTGAATATTATGAGGTGATAATTTCGGTCGGAGCGTGATCAACGCCCCGACCGAAATTATCACCTCATAATACTCAAAGAATGATTCCTTATTCCTTAATTATAAACGATTCACGTAAGTGTAAATCTGCGCATGACCGCGGGAAAAGTAACCGAGAGGAACAGCGTGGGGGAAGAGGAATGACAGCAAGTTTGTTTAAAAAACTAAATAGTGAAATACTTTTTTGACGTTGAAAAAAATCATTCCTTCCATACCTACCAGCATGCCGACCACGCTTTCGCGTCGACTTTTTGTTTACAAACTGAATAGGCTTGATAATGAATTTAAAGCTGGGGCATTTACTGACCGGGTCGGTCAGTAAATGTCTCATAAATGTTCTTATGAGAATATCATTTTTCTTCTCACACCAAAAAAAAAAACACACAGAAAATGGCATGTACTTGCACACTGTATATTCATACATCTATATTTATATAATAAAAAGGGATGCATTGCTAAATGGTAAGAAGCAATGGGGAAAACATCTACCACTGATTAGGATGAGATGCAGAATCGTACATACACAAACAAGCTACCAGTACACAAAGTTAGGCCCGATGGAAGAAAAAGGCTCAGTTTTAATGTACACACTTTTTAAAATAAGCTTTTGAAATGTATATAAAGCAAAAAAAAATCATTCCTTCAAAATTTTTGTTACGAAAGAATAACTATTATCAATAAACCTATAGACCACCATTTTAATTCATATGTGGTATATCTATATGTATTTGAATATGTTTGATTACGGAAATTTATATTCCGTTTATATTTTGTTAAAGACTATTGATGCCCTGGCTATTGTTAATTAAATTTTATTGTCTGTAGTTGTATAAATACGACTGTCATCGGGCATTCGAGAGACTCTCTTGTTGGTCTACGGACCAAGCTCTCCCCTCTCCCCCTTTTCGGCATTCATTTAGGTAAATTTTCATTTCTCCTTCTTATGTTATAAACGGAATCAAACAATGTTATTTATGTTCAATATTTGATTTTGCTTAATAAAATTGTAGATCTTCGTTATCTTTGTTATTTTGTAATTCAGAGGCAAACTGAAAAGAATGAACCTGGGTTGATGTTGAAAGACGTTTCCGTCTTGTTTATTTATACTACATTTTTGGTGCCGGGACCAGGATTCGAACCTGGGTTGTCGCGGAAAGACGCTTCCGTCTTGTTTATTTATACTACATTGACATCCTGGTCACGGCACCAATATAAAAGGAAAGGGGGAATGAGCATATACATACAGTGAAAACATATAGCTGGACCGGGAATCGAACCCGGGACCCCTGCAACTCTAGTCAGGAGCTCTATACCTATGAGCTATCCAGGCCGATATCCACGGTCCATATAGCCCCAACTACTACACATACCTGATCAGAGAATAAGTAAAACAGAACGTGAGTATTGACACTTTCGGGGGCCCCTCGACTCAAAACATTGCGTTAGCCGCTACCAGCATGCCGACCACGCTTTCGCGTCGACTTTTTGTTTACAAACTGAATAGGCTTGATAATGAATTTAAAGCTGGGGCATTTACTGACCGGGTCGGTCAGTAAATAAATTAACTGAAAATTATATACAGTGCTTTTAAATGCGTTTGAATTAAATTGTATAAATTGCAGAAAATTTTTAACTTAATATGTAGATCATCACACTGACAAAGTTTTGGTCGGGTTCCCAACATACCAAAAAACAGCGTTAAAAACGGCATATACATCTTTAAAATGTTATAGTTTGTATATAATTATTATGACGTGTGTGAGCGTGTGTCTACATATATGTACGTATAATAAAGAATCATAATCAATCGGGAAGAATTTTATAGATTTTCCTGTTTTTGTAACTTTCTTTTAAAATTGTGAGCAAAATATAGTTTAAAATTTATTGGCCCCAAGCACAGATACAGAAAATATTTCCAGAGAAAGGGTGGTGGTGGTGCTGTTTCAAGCTATTTTCGGTATTCTTACTAAGTGGGTTTTAAAAGTTTATACATGTATATACCAGAGGGTAGAGGTGGGTCCAACCTAAATCAGCGCATGGGCCCCCTTGGTCAAAGACTTCACATATATTACCATTATTTGGAGACGTAAATATGACTTTGAATCAAGTATCACAAATCATACACAATACCAGATCAAGTGAGAGCTACCTGGATATATAAAAGCTGTAATAACAATCAAAAGAAAAAAAATTTCGATTTTCACTTTTATTTGCATGTATCTTAACTGCATGCAACCAGTAACATATACAATTATGAACCATGCTGGTTTTGCCCAACCAATAGCTACTGTATGATTGTGAACTACAAATTAATAATACATGTAAACAAGTGACAGTGAACCTCTATAATCCCAAACCATACTGGATCCAGGATCACTGTCTTTTTGTCCTGATTCAAATATGGTACATGTACAAAATAATTAATAATATCCCTCATTCATCAACAGTAGTGCATCATTCACACAGATGACAATAAAATCTAATATTGAGATGTAAAACTTCTCTTACATTAGTTCTCTTGTGATAATATTAGTACATGTACATCAAAATCAAAGCATACTCAAATAAAGTCATGTTTTTTTTCTCAATGATACACGTACATGTACAACCCACATGTATGTTGTAAACATATCTAAATTGTTCATGTGTTTAAAAATCTCACAAAATACATGTAAATGGTAAAACTATGGGAGAGACAAAGTAATCAACAATTGTCCCACAATTCTGTCATGATATCAGTTCCAGGCCAGGTGAATGATGAGTTATATTGCTTTACGGTGGTACTCTGGGGGAGCCACGATATAATCACTTAGGGAAAATAATGTGGACATATTTCTCTGCATATACCTGAAAGAACAACGAAAACAAATTTTTCACTGTAAAGCTGCATTTTAATTAAGGATATCAGTAAAATTATTGACCATTATCTATACTACAAGTGGTAGATATTTTACAAAACATATACACTGAATGTTATAAATTAATAAAACAATACCAAGCTTCGTAATTTTACATTCTATTAGATCCCCACACAGAGTGTGAACAGGCCCCCGGGGCCATAAAACTTGGACAAGCTCACTTTTGATCTCAGTCTCACTTTTATTAAAGGAGCAAATAGAAGAGAATTAAGACTAAGATCAACTGTGAGCTCGTCTAAGTTTTATGGCCCTGGGGCCAGATATTTATATGCATACACATAATTTCAATTGCTGACAAAAATTCTACTTACTTCAAAAAGTCATGCAGATGATTCTGTAAAAGTTGTATGCTTTTCTCATCCAGAGAAGTATAAGCCAACATTCCTCCAAGTTTAACTGCAATGAAAGGATCAATAAGAAAGCCATGGGTATAGGCAAGCCAGATGTAACATGTACATGCATATACAGGTAATCTAATCTCTTATAAATGTAGATGTACTTGGACTAGGAGAAGTTTTATTTCAGTAATGCCATCGTCAGAAACCCATGGTTGATAACGTGAGAGGAACGATGCGTAATCAACCATGGGTTTCTAAAAATACAGTATTGTAAAAGAAAGCCAAATTAAAGGTGAAACACATGATCACTATTCTTACCAAAAAGTCTAAGCAAATGGACAGCCCCATAGATCTCACTCATTGGTTTACCAGTATCTTGATTTTCCTTCATAATCTGAAAATTAAAAAACAAAAACATTCATTGAAATACTTATAGTTAGCTTTGGATAATAATAAGAAAAGTTTTCCTAACACCCTTCCCCCCATCTCCCCCCCCCCAAAAAAAATGCCAAAGAGGTTCCAATAACATGTACTATACCTCTCCGTACTGTGGTCTCTCGAACTTGTACAACAGCTGAGTACCTAACATGACATTGAAATATTCTCTAATACCCTGCGTGACCTCTACAATTGCATCTCTAAAAAACAAAAAACAAGAATTATTCTAATGATGCTAAAGAAATAAATCCAAAAGACCGTTAGTATTTTGAAAAAGAATAAGAAAATAAACATACTTATTATTTACATTGCTGGCTTTTGCAGATTTAGTGCGCACATAATCATCCAGTATGTTATCCACGGACATCTTACATGGCAGAGAAACAACCTTGAATGATATCAAATATTCTAAGAGTGTCAGAAAAGCATCTAACTTTTGTGTGGAATCTTACTTGTGTTTGTATGCCTGTGTATGTGTGTGTGTGCTTTACATTCTAAGGATCAAATAATCATTGAGGGGGGTGGGGGGGGCCAATCAACATATCAATTAAGTTATATACTACCGGGTATGTTCAAATACTGTAGTGGTCATACACTTTAGGAATAATCACTAAAAAATCATTGTTGTTAATTGAGTCACTGGAGGTGTCTTATTATATATTAAACAGTATGTGTTTAGTATACAGGGTTCGACACTAAGGCACGTCCGACCGACATTGTCTAGTAAACGTTAGGTCCGGTCGGGTGAAATGTCTGTGTACTAGCCCGACTGGTCGTGTGAAAAAAAATAAATGTGCACAACTTTTTTTCTGTGATAAAAATAAAACCATTCATTGAATACAGATTTTTTGTGTGAAATAACACTCGTGACACACGTGTCCCGCTGAGTACAAATCGCACGACGCATGCAAGCGTTATTTTGAACCACGTTTTACGACATCCGTGTTTATCGAATAGAAATAAAAGCACGTTTTCCTAATAGGCAGAAACTCATCAAATTATCGTAATTTAAGTACAACCGATGAATATTTGTATTATTATTTGTGCGATTTGATTAAATTAAATCTTAAACACGACATTCAACAACTGTTCTGTATGGATATGTGTACGTGACCCAGTTTCGATGTTGACATGTCGCTATTTAAATACGGTGTCTCATCGTCATCACAGGGTACTGAAGATAAAAAAAGAAAAGGCAGAGATGAAACTAAACAAAAATATGAGAAAGAAAAGCGATCACGAGCGTTTTATACCAAATGGACTGAGGAATTTCCATGGGTTAAATTTGATGAAAGCGAAAACGTAATGTTTTGCATGGCGTGCAAAAAATACGGAAAAGAAGGGAGATTTGTATACTGATACAATTAAACAGAGAAGTCTTTAATATTTGGTGTTTGTTGTTACTTTTAGTCTATTTTGTTAAAATTGGTCAGGGCTAGTGGTAAAAGGGTCAGGGCTAGTGAAAAATTGCTGAGGTAGCCCGACTGGTCTAGTGATTCAAAAACTTAATGTCAAACCCTGAGTATACCAGCAGATCTTGAACAAATTCAGCTACTGAGATTTTCAAATCATTCAGTGACCTTCTTCCTCTCTAAGTATATTTAATTTAGAAAAAGTCATTTTAAAGCAAGTCCCTAAAAGCATGTGTTAAAATCTTATAAATATTTTACAGGTAAATTTGCCTACTCCTATATAGAGAGTCACCTGTTTCTGTCGTGTGATGAGGTCCCAGTCATCCACCAACCAAGGCTTCAGTTCCTCTGGAATCTTGATTTTTACCTCTATCTTGGCTAAGAATGACTCCTCCTTCATAGAAAAACAAAATTAAAGTTATCATAAACTCAGAACTATGATAAATTATGCATGTGCAACATAAATGTTCTTAAAAGAATATCATTTTTCTTCACACACCAAAAAAAAAAACACACAGAAAATGGCATGTACTTGCACACTGTATATTCATACATCTATATTTATATAATAAAAAGGGATGCATTGCTAAATGGTAGGAAGCAATGGGGAAAACATCTACCACTGATTAGGATGAGATGCAGAATCGTACATACACAAACAAGCTACCAGTACACAAAGTTAGGCCCGATGGAAGAAAAAGGCTCAGTTTTAATGTACACACTTTTTAAAATAAGCTTTTGAAATGTATATAAAGCAACAGTTTAAAATATTATGGTAAAATCTGCAGTGAAACCTGATATTGTCTAACAACACCATACACATGTACATATACTTAGGTATTATCCGAACAGTTCCTAAATTCTAAAATATTATAGAGTGTGATGCTGCTTGATTTTAGTGAGGAGGGAGAGTTCAGGAAATAATATTTGATTGAGTGGGGTAGGTTGTGAGGGTTGTGGGGATGGGATGGGGGAATCGTGTGGGTGGGATAGGGGTATGGGTATACAAGCTGCAGTGTGGGTCGATCAATAGTACCGATTCTACCGTAGGATCTGGTCTGGGCCGTTTCCTCTTCTGTTCTGTGGAGGGGGTCCCTGTCCCTGTTGAGGTTGTTGATTCATGAGATCCTTGAGATGACTATATCAAATACAAAGTACCAGTAGTTATATTAAAATGTAAATATATCAACAATTTGTGGTAGAGTCAGATATATGGCATTCCTACTAGCTCTGGCTAGTGGGTTAACCCTTTAGCTCGATCGGTAGAGTGCTGGACTGGCATGTCAGAGGACCCGGGTTCAAAATCCAGCAGAGGCAAAAAGTGTCTCTGTTAAAATTCATCACCTTATGTACCTGAATTTGTTTCTCATCTCTCAACCAAAATTTCTACGCTTCAATGGCCATTTCAAATCCTAGATTTAACACTTAATGCATACATTAATTGAGAATTATTTAATTGATGTAAATAGGTTCATTATGCAAAGTAGCAGCTGTTTTATTTACACTTAATAACCAATTGATAAATAATATATATATTTATAACTCAATCAAGCTAACACACTGATTTTATAAGACAGAAAAAGTCCTTTATACTGTGTCTGTGACGGCTGTAGCTGGTGGTCGTCCCCGTTTCTTTGCTGGTTCACTGGTTACTGGAGTGGAAGGCGTGCTTGGGGTAGATTCTGGACCAGGTGCAGGTGTAGCTGGCCGAGTCTGAATAATGCAAACATCAAACAATAAGGAACAGATACAAATATACTTAAACTGGTATCCTTTCAAAAAACCTTCAAAGACTCTTTAAAGATAATGTGAAACTGCTTTTCTGCAGGGCAAACTGATAGAGGATGAGGAAATATGACACAACAACACCTGTTAAATAAACATCATTAAATTATACCACCTAAACCTGTATTAATACGCACTGTAAATGAGCAGCTATGTAGTTATCATGAAGGGGCTAATTGAGAGCCTAATTCACATCAACTCTTCTGGTACTTTATTTTTCAGGTAGTTTATCTACTTTTAACCTACCTCTGTGGTTGGAGTTGCAGGTGCTGCAGCAGGTGTACTGTTCCCTGGCCGACCTCGTTTTTTCTGTGTCTCTGCCTGGGTGGGGGTGCTGGTGGCTGGTGTAACAGAGGGTGTGGACTCCTTCGTCTCTTGTGAGGGGGTACTTGGAGCTGACTGTTACAGCAAAAGGAAAAAAATAAATACCTTGGAAACTATTTCAAGAACATTGCATAAATCTGTTTCATCTTAAGAACAGGTTTTCTATCCCTTTTTCTCACATCTATAGAAGATATCAGTACCGGTATATATAAATACTGGTTTTACATGCGCTGAACCACTGATTCTCGACCAGATTTGGTAATACAGATAATTTTAAAAAAACCCACCAACATAGTTATAGAAGTAAATAACTATCCTCCCACTGATAAACACAAGTTTTTTGTAGCTCAGCTAAACACTGTCAGATAATACCTTGGTGTCAATGGCGTTCTCTTGTAGTCCCAGAGAAATAGAAACTCCTACATAGAGATATAAGGTTTTATATGCAGCTCTAACTGCTGTCAGATAATACCTCAGTGTCGTTGCGTGTCCTCTTGCGTTTGGAGTCGGCGGGGCCTGGAGGGTTGGGGGTACTGGCTGTGGAGGACTCCTGTGAACTAGCGGCTGACCCCGAGGCACTGGTGACTGTTAAACATAAACAACCCACTGTTAATAACAGGGCACCTTACTAAAGTACAAACATCACTAGCTCACTCATTTAATGTTAAAGTAGTTTTATCTTATGTACAGGTGTACTGGGAAACAAATTTCACATCTACTACCAATCATTGATTTGTATTTTTACTGCTGGTTTCATTGAATAGACATGTATGATGTTTCTCTTTGGCAGCCATTGACACTAGGCAATGTACCTGTGCCTTTTTGTTTGGATCCTTTTTCAGTTGGAGTGGATGCCCTTTCTTTCTCCTTTTCTTTCAATCTGTTTTTGCTTCTTCCTTTGCCACTGTAAGTATAAACATACATGAATAAATAATAACATTTCAAAGCTAATATTTCAGACAGCATAATAAAATACTGTTATGTGTTTATAATTTAAAGGACATGTATTGAATAGATTGTTATTCATAATTGATTTAACTTACACATGGGCCTTCAGCAATTCTTTCTGTTTCTGAATGCTTGCATCATTGTGCTTCAAAACTCGACTCTCCGGAACCCACTCATCCCAACTACAAGGGGGATAATCGGCATTTTTCAATTCATTGCAAAGCTATGAAAGCTTGTTTACATTTTTGACAATGCTTTGTGAATTTCAAAACCAATAAATTTAGAACTTGGTAATCTGTGGTACAGTTTAATTGTTATGCAGGTAAATGTGCTACACTAGTAGCTTTTACATGAACTGTGTTATTTTATTTTGATTGTAACTAGCCATTTTATTGGATTGTCAAATTTGTAAACATCATGGAATATGATGTTGGTGCAAATTGTTTTACAGTTGATTTCTTCTTGCTATGAGCTTACTTTTTGTTCCATCCATTGTAGTGTATAAAGTATTGATTCACTTTGTCTTTGACTTCAAATTTGACACACTGAAAATAGAATAGCAAAATAAAGTTATACATGTATTTACCTTTTACATTATCAATTTTTCATCAAGTGTACTTGGTATTATTTCTCCTGAAACAATTTGTAATATGTTGTAATATATATTAGTTATTAATAAGCTTCAAAATGTAAAATTAACATAATGTCTTTTTTATGCATAAACCACTCCAGATGAGAATATTTGTATTTTTAGTTTTTCAATTTCACAATCTAATGATCTTTAACATAATAAATATTACACATATAAATACAAAATATATATACTACCATAATTGCTGAGTCAATTAAATATTCACCACAAAAAAAAAATAAATACATATTTTAATCATTTAAAATGTATAATTATCATAAATACATGTACAAAAAAAAAAATAAATAATTACCTTTGCTTCATATAATAGAGGTCCATGAAAGCAGAGAACTTTCTCACCTATGACAAATGAAATAGGAGAAATATAACATGAACATGGTGGGGAAAAAACCATCAGAAGTTTTAAGTTGCTTGCAAAGATTATTTAGTTATTTAGAATTCTTCCTTAAAATGCCCCCTCTATAGCTTGTCTTTTAGAGATTTTGCATTGCAAATGTACAACGTTATAGTATCCAGATGATAACATTGAAATATTGTTCTGATGATAAAAGATGTCATATTTTCCCATTGTAAATCTTTGCAAGACTAAGAAATTCGTCTTTGGTTTCTTTGAATTTCTCAACTGGGTAAAAAAGAAATTGAGATGACTTGCCAATGAAGAAATCTTTGACTTTTTCCCCTTTCATTGATTTCAATTGTACATGTATTTCTTTCACAGGTATGTGTATTTTTGTTAAAAATCATCAAAAAGTGATGGTAACAAAAACTTGGGACTTACTTTAAACTATGGTTATCTTAGCAAGATTTGTCGAGACTGAAAAATTTTGACGAATGTCTCTTCTGAAGCGACGTCCGTCAAAATTTTTTAGTCTTGACGAATCTCACTTAGATTAACTTTTAACAGAAAACCTGGTTTGAAATTGATGTTGTCCCGCACTGATAGTCGTGGCACATGAAACTTGACTGGCACAAATGCTTGAGTTTCATTAATTAAAAGTCAGAAGTTGATTTCAAAGATCCAATGACTGAAGGGTCAATAGAGAACGAACTACCATAAATGTCTTTGAAATACAATGTTCATGTGAAATGTCATGCTAAACGGTACATCTTCATAAAAGAAAGTTTTTTATATTAAAAGATATAGCGAATTGCCACCCCTATTATATTATAATAAAATACATGTCTTATAGTATAGGGGTGGTCATAGGGGTGGTCACATAGTAAGAAGACAAAAAAACCCTGTGATCAGTCCAAATACCGTAAACAGTGTAATTAGCAAGCATAAGAGCGATGTCCGAGTTTGTCAGAGTCATGGACAGTAACGCTGTTCATTTTTTGTCATCTTATCTCTTAAATAAGATTGTAAAAATTATTTACCTTCTTGAAATTTCATTTTTGGTGGCATTTTAAGACAATACGTATAACCGCGAGAAAAATTTCGTTTCAAGTTTGGCGTGAAAAACTGTACTTCCGGTTTTCTGAAATTAGATGTAAAAACCGTTATAGGGCAACAGATCCGGATTCTCCTCCCCCCCCCCTTTTAAAAGGAGCCAGTCGGAGGGCTACATGATTGCAGCTATGGAAACATGAATGAAAATTTAATGATAGAGATTTAAATAATAATTATCCCCAGATATAACATATATCAAGGTACATTTTTATAGTGTTGGGAAACAATAACAGCTAGGATGGGAGAAATAATGACAGACCAGACTGGGATTTGAACCCGGTGCCAGATAGCTCAGTTGGTAGAGCACCTGACTACAGATTCAGAGGTCCTGGACTCGAATCCCAGTCTGGCCTTTCATTATATCTCCTATCCTGTTACATCTGGTGCTATGCCAACCCCTGGAACCGACAGATTTAACTCCTGCCAGGGAGCCTGGTGTGATCTTCAAGGGTGAAGATCATTTAATTAAGGTCATTATATCTCCAATCTGGTTACACATGCATTTTTTTTTTTCATATTCCCATAAACAAAAGTTTAAAATCATTATACATGTATTAGGGATATATCTTATGAAAGTTATGATAAGTGTATTGTATACTGGCATAAATCCAGAATTTTCCAGAAGGGCTGGGGGTCCACCCTAGCTTATCCATATTCCAATTACCACACCCCCTGCCCTTGAAACAAAAAAATAAGTACCGGGTATGGCCCCCATAAAATATGGAGAAATATGAAGGCAAGGGAGAGAAGGCATATATAACATTCATTTTTATAATCATGCATATATATACTCCTTAGAAAATTCCAGGATATTTAGTAAATCAAGAAACAATATGCATTTATGCATGTATGGAATATTGCATTAGAAACCATGTTTTTATCATGAGTAAATTTCCCTTGTCTTCTTCACAGAACAGAGTAACTTGGACAGTTTTTGAAGGGATTGAAATTAAAATTTTCCCAATGATTGTGGTTATTTTCCATAGAAATAAACCATCTTTATGGAAACCGGAACAGCATATACAGAGAAGTTTGTCAATAGACAACTATTCCTATTTATCAAGGTGAGCAGAAAACTCGATAAAATATAGGTGGTTCAGTAAAATCGGGTCTGAATTGAAACTAAAAAATAAAAAACAATTAAACATTGAATATCACATTCATCTTTAATATCAGGTAAAAATATTCTTTTTAGAAGATACATTTACATGGAGTAAATATAATAATAATATATATAATGTATGTACACATGAATGGAGGACCAACTTGGTATGTTGTTCCCCCTCTTTATTCCATTGTTACAAATCTATACATATAGCACCATATTAATATTGAATAGCATTTCTGTGAAGCTAATTATGTGAGGTAACATTCTCAACAATGGGTTAAAATCCATGCCAATAAACTGATTTGGTAGAGAAACCTTGCAACAGAATTGGATAACATACAAAGGAATGAAAGAGTTACATGCTGAGCAACATGGAATTTGTTCATTTTTTTTTTCTTTGATAATATAAAAACACAACCATATGGAATGTCAGGTGCATGTATATTAATCGTTAAATGTTGCAGGTTTCTTAATCATAGCATGAAAAATGAATACATTTGTATACATACCTATATGTGATCTTTGTATTACATAATGGCTATTCTTTATACAAGTATTAATAACAACTTACATGTATTTATACACCGATCTTTAAATTATCTGAGACATCTTTTACTTTTTCTGATAAAATTATTCTTTGCATAACAATTGATACACTTTATATAGATGTAAGTAGACTCCTTTCAATATTATACAACCGATGAACAAAAGTTCAAAGGTTTATGCTGCACAATAATTAAACATTTAAACAATCTCTCCTTTCAATACACATACATTTGGTGTATTCATGGTTCTCTCACCCAATACATTTCTTTGATTTACATTAAAATGATATCAATTTGGAGAATAAGACTTCTGAAATATTCTACAAATACATGTACTGTCAAAAGTAAATACATTGTATTTCTGTTTTTAAAAAAAATTAAAAAAAAAAAATGATTCCCAACAAATGACCTTTGAAGTTTGTAAGGAGGAATGGCAATTTGACTGAATTATTAATCAAAATTGATCAAGTCTTAATATGCACATGGTACACTGATCCTACAGTAATGCATTTCCAATAATTGTAATAGAATCCATTTCCAGTATAGAGATCTACCTGAACGATGCGCAAAAAGGGAGATAACTCATGGTTTTGCTAGATACCCAAGCTGAAGTATAAACAATAAAATTGAATGGGTGGTACTAGTTTGTTCACAGTGACACTTTGCTAATGAAACATTCTAAAAAATGCTGATCCCTGGAAGACTACATAGAAACACAGACTTGGCACAGAAAAGTGGTCATGCAAATTATGTACATATTTTCTTCATACAGAATTAAGAAGCTCAGAATTTTAAAACTAAATCACATTAAAATCTACCAAATTTATAGATCATTATAATTGTTTCACACTATTTAGGAAAATGTTTTGGACATAATTTTGGTAATTTGTTGAAAGCTGTGTACCCTACCAGTAGCACTCTTATTTCATTGAATGTCAGCAGTAATTGGAATGATACTCTTATAAAGTACAAAAATATTGTAAGTATTCCACCTTTTCTCTATTCATGGAATGTAACATCATCAGGAATATTGCAAACTGAATTCCGCAGATCAAGAATCTTGTACATAGAGATTATCCAGAATATCACAATAACTCTTACATATGAAAACATGAAGTTACATATACATGTTTCAGGAAATAAATTCAAATTATGTACACAAGAATTCAAGCGATTCATATAAAAAATGGTCTTTGATCATTATCTGAAATACAAGGTTTTCTATGAAGATGATTCCCTTAATGGGGAAGAGAAGATGGCAGAGACTAGTGGATATCGAAATAAAAAAAGGTTCTCTCTGAAGATTCCCAATCACAACCACTTATAGAACTTCTACAACAGTTTATCCTTCTCCGTTGTAGGGTCCATACTCAATAGCTGGCCATGTAATGTGTATTTGAACAACCTATTCACTGGTTAATTCCGCTCCAGCGACTAGCTGTCCACCCACTGAATCGGAACCCACTGGGGCTCCACTTCCAGCCGATTGATTTCCTCCAGCAGTTCGTCGTAGGCCCTGTCCATGTCTTGGTTGACAAGAATAAAATCAAAGAAATGTCCGTATTTATCCTCCATTTCCCGGCCTCTCTCGATGATTTCCTTCAACATATCATCCTGAAAGTAAAAATTTCAATTTCTTATATCACATCACTTTTTTGAACAACTGGATTCTTTTTTATTTGTGCTTTTTCACAAATATGCATATTTCTGATAAAATGTTTCTGTTCAAAATTAAGTACAGCATGTACTGCCTGTAATACTACCAGTTGTAGATCAATGACCTCATGAGAGAGAGAGAGAGAGAAAGAGAAAATTGATAAATTTCTCACTGTGATAGTAGTGCCTGGATAGAAGTTTTTCTGCATTTGACGCAACTTTTCCATATTTGGAGGATACACAAATACTATGTATGGTTTTAAGTCTGACGACTTGAGAACTTGTAAAGACTGAAAGAAAAAAAGAAATGCAATTATAAACATAGTATAAACTGACAACCATAACATTTTGTTAACACTAAACTGGTTAATCAAAATTCTGGTACATAAAAGTGAAATTCTTGGCAATACATGTTATTGACATTGTCCTTTGAAAAAGAATATTTTTTAAGTATGTATAGCTATAGAATCATTCAATTTGCGAAGACAAGTTTTCATGAATAACTTATCTATCATGTTTCTGAGCATTTAGTTAATTTTTAAGTAATCACATGTATGTGAACAAATAAAATGGGAGACAACTTGTTTTATAAATTTTGTTAAATTTCTTAGTTTATATGACCTGATAGGATCCAATACATGTATAATTTGTACCACCATACATTCTAATGATTTGCCTGTATTTCAAGGTATGATGCACTGATCAACGTTGAAGGTACAGTTAGAAAGCAAAGCCATGTACAGTACACTACATGCTTCAACACTACAGCCTACCTCTGGGTGCAGGACAAGGATACAGATCTTGCCGGTGTTGATCACTTGTCGGACAGCGTCCAGACTCGTCCCATACAAGTTCTTCTCCAGTTCTCCATGCTCAACAAACTTGTTGCTTACAATGTCTGCTTCGAATTCTGCTTTTGTGACAAAATGATAATCCTTTCCATTCACCTCATCACCTCTGGCAGGGCGACTGGTATCTAAATGTTAATCAGAGTTACAAATGATGAGTGGAGTATGTTTCACTGTATGAGAAACATTGCATATTTAATTTTCAAAACTTTTATCTATTATGAATGAAAATTTAAAAAAAATTTATTCATTTCAATTCTTGTTCAGAATTACAGCTATAAAGTTCGAAAACTTACGAGGAACTGCAGCTGCAAATCTGTCAATATCCGACTCCATTAACCTTTGCCTCAATTCATGACGACCTACATTGCGAGGCCCAATCAATACAATTGGTCTCTTTCTGTTTGGCTGTGGATAGTACATCTCAACTTCTTCATATGTTAAGATTTCTTCCGTTTCTGGTTAAAAAAGAAATAGCACATTTAAAGTTTCATGATCAAGGTCCTCAGTAATGACACATGTGTTTCAGTGTGGTAAATTGACAGGTCCAAGATTTACAAGCATGTGTCTCTACTTACCATACATGGATTTGCGTTTTCTTTTCTTGTCTCGCCGGCCACACGAACATGTTTGACTTTTCTTTTTGTTTTCTTTGGCCTCATTTTCCAACATGATTTTATTGCGTTCCCTCCTTTAAAATAAAAATCAACTCAATTAATGAGAAATCATTCAACTAGTGAATGTGATTTTATTTTTTGTGAATTTTACATCACAGAATAATCATACATTTAATCAATGAACTTTTATCTCTTTCATGTTTATATACAGTCTGTCCATTAGGCAGAAGTTTGCCTTTTTTTTTTTTAATTTCATCAGTACATTTTACATGTATCCTCAGTACTATGGGATGACAAAAGAGCATTTAATTCAAGATCAAGACCTTCAAAGGAGCAGCTATACATAGAATATAAAACTGCATATATGCAAATCAATTCTTTATATGAAATCCATGAAATCTTTGCGTGACACTAAAGGAGAAGCAATACGTACTGTTCCTGGAAGTTACGGCTGGGGATGAGCCCGGCCAGTGACTGGTGCTCCCTCTCTCCCTCCCGATAGGCCTGCCACCAGTTGGCGTCGTCCGTGCTGATCACATGGAGAATGTCCCCCTTCATGAAGGATATACCCAGCTCTCTACAGGGAATGTATATGTCCTCCTCTGGGTCGTAGTTAAACAGGGCTTTCACATGAATCTGGAGACAAAAGAGAATGAAACTCTTCAAGTATAAATCCTGCTGTGTTTTATAAATGAAGCAGAAATAGGAGTCAAATTCTAAACATGGTAACAATTTCAGACTACACAAGATTTTGTCTGGAACCAAATTTTTGTGTGTGTTGTACATTTTGCATATTTTTCTTGACAACTTTTACTCACCAGCTCCTCCTGTTGGCGGGGTGATGGTTTGGGGGTGAAGCCACCAGTGGGAATGATCATGAATGTTATGGTTCCACTCATGTTGGCCTGGAAAGTTATAGAACATTAATTAATACCTGTATCAGGAATTACACAATAATTACTGCAGTTGTTTTCAAAGTTTAATACAAACTGAGGAACATAACAGTCTTGACACTAAAAAGATAGAGATGGTAAATTTTATCAAAATCGACTAACTAAAAATATTGCAGATCATAGTTCCCATCTCTGATTTATTTTTTGATAAAATTCAAATTCTTCTCATTAAGATTTACTGACTTTTAAACACTAACATTTAGAAACACATCAAATTGCATGGTCCTGATCTCAGTGATCTAAATACAGGTTTCCTGACCCAATCTCTTTGCTATTTACAAAACATGAGTTGGAAAGCTCTGCAACAATCTAAATGTAAATATTCATGGAAAACCAGCACTGGTCAGTATGTGGAAAATGGCCTGATTGTGTTACAAATTACAAAATTGATTTCTTTTTCCTTACAAAGAATACAGTTCTTTTCCAGGATGACAAATCAGAATTGCCTTTTTCTAGAAATGATGTAAGTTCCCTTCAATTAAAAGAGGGTCAGAAGAAAAGAAACAACAGCACAAGTGAAAATTCCAATTATTACTGGGGCTATGCAATGATGAAAGTGACAAATCTCTTCTGACAGGAAAGAATTGAGTTGTCAAAATTGAATGAATCGACCAACACAGCCTGAACAAGTGTACTTTACCACAAGTGTTTCTCTCGCTGAATTATGATAAAAGATATTTACTGCTATGCCCAGCTCACAAATCATTTTTATGTAAAGCACAAATGATTGAAAGTATCTTTAAAATATATCCCTTTAATCTTTTTAAAAAAAAATCATTCATCAGAGAACTGTTTTTTTTCTTTTTCCAAAACAAAAGAAATAATTAGGTGGTGGAGTTAAATGTGCATGGCAGAGATTTCTCTCTCCCGATTCCCAACTTAGTAAAATCTGTAACTTGAAGCTTTCGATTAGCACGATTAGCATTCTTGACAGCACAAGATATTGATTACTTAGTGGTCCAGCTTCCTTGCATGGTCATATCACTTTATGGCATAAATGAAACTGATACATACCAGTAAGTCAGAGACATCATTGATGTTTTTGCCTCTCATGTCTATCCCATTGACTTCCAGAATTTCATCTCCCTCATGCAAAAGACCTACAAATGTCATAACAACACATCGTTTATCATATGTGGTGATAGAATAGAAGGAAGAAAATTGCTACATTATTGGTACCATAGCTGTGAAACCTATAGACTTGGTGAATTTATGTACGGTATGTCTTATCGATAACACAGACTCGAAGGCTATTCTTTTAGGTTTCTCATGGTTTTGATTTTCCTTGGATTTATATAGAATACCAATATAATTTCACATTTATTACATAAATGTTATATTAAATGCATTTCACAAATTTACATCACTAAAAACTTAAAACATTACAATAAGAACCATGTCTAAAACCACTTTAACAAAGTATTTGTTTACAGGGATGTAAACTCTCACCACTTTTCTCTGCTGTACCGCCTTTGACAATTCTCCCAATAATAACAGCATCCCCATCATTGCGCACAGTGGCCCCCTAAAATTAGAAGTCTTGTCTGAGTAACAACCAACACATCCTAAAATTACAAGCCTCACTTACTGGTAATCTTTGTCTATAAGTAACATCTACCAATTGACAGTCTCTAGTGCTAACCTTTTAAGCAACATATATAGTGACATACAGTCATTAAAAATTCATTTCAATATTGGTGTTTATGCAACTAATATACATACTAAGAACATTTTTGGGGGGGGGGGGTGGGGTGGGGTGGGGTGGATGGGTGGGTGGGTATATCAAAGTCAGTAATCTATGAAAATCTTTATCAGAATGACCCACAAACAGCATGATCATACCAGGGGTTCATTGGTTTTCTGAAGCTGGACTATCCGGACACTGTCCTCTCCATAGGTTTGCATAGGATACTGCTCGAAGGCATCGTCCGGGAGATTGGTCACTGGCTTCAGTTGTTGGGCTGCCACTAAATCATGCGCTCGAAAGAGGTTCTGTGATGAACATGAACAAAGATTGTAGAAATCATTTCATTGACTTGTTTATCTCTTGTAAATACAGTAATTTCTCATAAATGAAATTGTATTGGTAAAGGTATGGGAAATAATTTATAATAGCAAATAACATTGAAAATGTTGTAATTACTGGAAACATGAAATAATAGAGGCTAATGTTTGTTTAAATGTACCAGTACGGTAATTTGATTAAAACAATTTGTATTGATTTCTCAAACAGATTGGGCAACAAGCAAAGCCTATATAAACCCTGTCTTAAACATTTGGTTTAACATATTCACTCACTCTAAACCCTGGGGTAGAGAGCATTTCCAGAAGATCGGAGGAGTATGGAGATTGTGCATTCTGTAACTCCTCCATCACTTCGTTGGAGGTCTCGAAGGCATCAGTGGCCTCCGGTTTGGGGGGTGGGGACTGGGTTGTGACACTGATCATTTTTCTGTGGATGTTTACTGCCTGTTGGAACTGTGGGTTTTGAAAAAGACTGGTCAGAAAAGACAACTCATCTCTCTCCTCGGCAGCATTCAGTTTACCTCGTAACTGCTTTAAACATGAGAAGATGTCCTGTGTTCCTACAAAAATTGTGTCATACAATGATGAGAATGTTTGGAAAATAGCATCTAGCACATTCAACTTGATTCTATAATGGGGATGATAGTAGGTCATATTTTAGCATTTCTGACTTGATTATGTAATTGCCTGTCCATGCCAATTTTTTTGGTTGGAAAACTTGGAAAACATTCAATCAGATGCAATTTAAAAAAATAACAATTTACCTAATGATACTCTAGGTTCATGCAACCCAAGTCATCATATAAGATTTTCAATTACCATAAAATCTTTTCCCACAGGCAATCTTATTTATTGTCTCAAATTATAACCGATATAAGTACAGCCGCTAGCTACACTTTGGACTTGGAACACTTTGATATCAAGCAAATGCCATTAGCAAATGTATGATTAGTAGTTTATGCTGGACTATAAGAAGAAATAAAGCATACCTAGGTTCTTCTTCATGTATCGGTCTTTCTCTGAAGCCCTTGTGCTTCCAAACCCATCATCCAAGTTGTCAGTTTCATCGTCATTTTCCTCGAATGCCGTATTAACTACACCCTCGACATTCTGGTTTCTGCTTTCAAGTGCCTGAAGTTTTTTTGATCCTCGTAGTGACGTGCGTAGAAATTCCTGTTCCCGGGCAATGCGAGTTTCCTCCTCCCTCCGCTTCCGTAAATCTTCTTGATGTTTTCGTAAACGTTCCAACTGGTCAGGAGAAACGGGGGCATTTTGTCCATTAGAAATCACTTCTGTTTGTGTTTTACCATCAGGTAGTTTTTCAATTGATTTGTTGGGTGTGGAGGGGTAAGAGTAGGGAGAGTGTGAGGAGGGGGGTCGGGGGGTGGACTTCACTGTTCCTTGAAAACTGTCTGGACAGTCAATGGCCATTTCCCTATGTGGGCCAGGATCATCTACATCGAAAGAGTTCTCAATATAAGGATAATTAAAGCTGTCGTCTTGTTCATGATAGTATTGCAACTCCTCCTGTGAATGATTCAATGAATTTTGACTCCGAGCATTTTCGATGAGCGGAGTTTCCGTGGTACTGTTTCGTTTGGCCTTGCTGTCTTTGCGGCCTTTGTCACCCTTACTTTTCTTGGTCATTTCTATTTCACCAAAACCGTTCATTTCCTCCTGCTGTACATGGCCATTCCCTACGGCTTTGCCTTTGGTATTCACAGGCATGGAGGTATGATAAATGGGGTTACTCTCAACCAAGCTTTCTTCTGATGCAGTGTTTTGAGTGCTTAAGGCTAATTTAGTCATATCAAGGGGGACAATTGTGTGGGTATGGGACAATTTTTCCAGCCTCTCTTTGGCGGCATCTTCAACAGCTATCATGTAGGCATCTTGTACGTTTTCAAATGATGGACCTGTAATATATTTAGAAACATTTAATGTTTTTCCCTAAATAATCTTGTTAACATTCTTGATGTTGTCCTAAATTTTTAGAATGAACTAGCATATCATTTACATATAAATCTTTAACAAGGTCAAGTTGACGCCTAACAATGGAATTGTACACTCTAAGGTTCATGAACCATTATTTATCCATACTAAACACATTTCAAAAGCAAAAATAAGAAGGAAAAAGTTAACTTTGCATGCCTGGAGTCAATATTTGTCTGTTGGACATGATCTAGGGGCTATTTCCTTGTACAGAGAGGGAAACAGAGAAACCCACTGAGAATTACAATGCCATCTTCAGCTTTACTTTGAAAAGCCTTTTAAAATGCTTAACAAAAACAATTTATCTAGTGACTTTACTTACAACATTCACACGACATGACTTTAGCTTTACTGCCAATTTATTTTGCCTTGTGGGCCAACAAAACATATTCCTTTGTATGAAAAACATTCATGGGTTTAAAAAAAAGGAAGGATTTTTCTAGGATAGCATGATTTACAATAATTTAATGATTTCATCATAAAATCATTTTTTTTTTCTACCGCTGCATGAGACAGAACGGATAATTTTAGTATTGTTTTAAAATTACACAACAAGAATTCCCAATAGTATAATAACCAATGCATATTCATTGTGACTAATTGGACTGGAATACTGCTGCCTCTAAGGTAATCTGGTCCAGAAAATGACAAACAAATCATCTGCAGTCTGCCCTGACACATCACACTCTCTCGGTGCAACAGCCTGCAGGCCCACTGTTTACAGGTCCCTTTAAACAAATACACAATATTTGTCTGTGTACATTAACAATGATTTCAAATTGTGACTACAGCTTTTAACTGCAAAGTGATAACAATGCACTGGGCTCCGTAATCTTCCCTGTTTAATATTTTCCATCTTTTCCAAAAGGGTTCAATCAATACAAAACTGGATTAATAGCGGGCCTGAAATTTTTCTACGGTTAACAACCGTTTGTCAATCTCATGCAGAGAACAAATTACTTGTGCAGTAAATCTCCCACCTTCTTGTCATGTAACCTTTAATTTCTCCTGTGATTTAATTAAACCCAATTTAAAACTCTTAGCACATAAACAGAAAAAGAATGAGAAATGGTCCAAATATAGAAGAGAGAAGGGTTACAAATCTATGCCGTGCATTAAGGAATTGTGGGACACTCGGACTTCGTAAGCAGTAAACCCTTTCATCAGACAGCTATATATACTTACCAGGTGACAGTTTTCTACATTCCTGTATTTTCCCCACTACAGCTACATACATTTAACCAAGAATCAACAAGTCCACAATAAGACTCCCAGCATAAGGAATTCTCCAGGAATTTGGAGGAGTCAAGTCCGTTGATTAATTTGTTTGATCGATAAATTGTATTTAGACTCCTCGTGCAACAATACACAAGTTTTTTTCTCTTAAGTCAAAAGGCCAGTCCTCAGCCTGTCCCATAAAATTTTGTGACAAGAAGGGTACATCTCAAAATGAAACAGTAATTTGATACCATCAAAGAACCAAATATACCTCTCTGATTGCCATCTCTCTCAAAAGTCTTTTGTCACATAACAAGAAATGCAAACATTCCTCTTATTAAATATCCATTCAATTATAATTTGTATGTCTTCTATAAAAATAATTCTCATTGAATAGTTTTTGACACAGTCCCCTAGCTTTTTGTCATCTAAAAAAGCTGTACCACCAAAATGTTTTTAACAAGATGCAGAAACACAATTCTCCTCCCAAAGATAAGTCCTGATAAACCGGCTCGAGCTTTAAATTACAGCACCAAAGCCCTGCTATCACTGACAGCCCATACACCTAAGTTTGTGACTGGCTCAACAGTCTAATCTTTATTCCTCTCTATATCCACAAGGCAACAATGTTATGACAGATATTGACAGGTGCATATTCATAAAATAGCACCATAATCATGATAACGTGCACTTTCATTCATGTGTGTGTAAAGTCCACAGTCAAATATTTTCATAGTCTAATCATTATTCATGATAAATCATCTTATTAGTCAGCTCATAGAATATTAGAAAGTTTTTTTTCGCTCAATATCCCCCCCCCCTAATTTTTTTTTTTTAGGCATGTCTCATCAGTCTTCAAAACATGCATTACTTATAGGAATTTGAGTACGCTATTGGTTAATTATAGATGAGGGAAACTGATAGTACATGCAGATGACAAACTTTCCAGTGAAAACATGGAACCATATATTTCAGCTACCGGTACTCATTTTTTCCCCATTACCTCAATGTTCTATTATGCATCAATTCATTTTGTAGTTAGGTACACATTATAAATTAATAAAATGTAATCTACATTATTTCCTTATCAATCTTCATGCATGCAATTTTGCACATATTTTGCAAGCGTATATGGGCAGGAAATATATCCAGATTAAGATTTTACATTAAAGTTACTTAAGCTGCATCATAAAATTGTACATGTATATGCATATGAATGTAAAAATGCACAAATATGAGTAATACATTCACTAAATATAATGAGCTGGCAAATATAATTAAACTAAAAGCCTTTATTTACTTTGATTGAAAAAGGGGATTTAATGTACACATAAAATGGATTTTCTTTTTCCTTTTATCTTCACCACAATAATGTGAAACATTGCAACAAACTAAGTACATATACTGATCAATAGATACATTGAAAATTCTTAGGAACTCTGTCCAATTAGGTAAACTAAATAGAGAGAGGACCATTTTGCTTAATTACCACCAAATTTGAAGTATTCAAGTAATCTGAAATTTTAGTTTTTTGTAGAATTTGGAAACGATTTGTTGTGTTAATCTTTTATGCTATATAGCTTAAGAATTCTCTAATCTTTGTGAAGAATTCTATAGTGCTGACCATTAGACCTGGAAACAGCACATATCAGCAATGAATAATTCAGTCATGATAGAGATTATCAATACATCGATCAATTTTTGAGGCCAAAGATCGTTCATAGTAGAATTTACCTAAAATTTCCAGTGGAACAAAACTGATTCACAGGTTTACATACCCAAGGCTTATTATTATAAGCGTACATGCATGCAATTAAATATGTGGATCACACAGCAGTATATATCTTTCCTTTCAAATAAAGTTTCCCATGCAGTTCATGTTACAGTTTTCTGCATGGAAGGGATTATATCTCATGAGCACATTACATTTTTAAGTGCATTCATATTTGATATGTAAAAGCAGGACGAATGTATTATTATACTGTATAATTGTCTACATGACAAAAGCAATGTATAAATCACCTGACACAACCAGGGGTTAACCTGTCTGTGGTGTACACTACAGAGTGTCCAGGTGTGTATAACACACTGATCTTACCTCCTGATTGGTGATTCTTCCTCCTTTTGACTCTCAACTTTATACAGCGTGTCCTGATGCACTAAAAATATACAGAAATAAACAATCAGAGGACTTCAATAAAAAACAATAGTTCATCAAACAATTGACCACAGGTAACAGCCATTTACAGACACTGTGTGAATCACTGGGATAGGCTCTGGTCATTAAAACACCTGTACTCACCTGCCAAAACACAATAGAAAGTGCCCAATTGGTCTCTTATGACATTGAAAATAACTGATTTTATCCGATTACGTAAAGAATTCATTACAATAATTCGTCATTTTCATATCTATATTTTAACATTCTGTGTTGACTATAGACAGACGACTCATCGGTGTAGTTGCAAGAAGGAAGGAAAAAAATATTTACCTGGTCAGGTGCGACAACTTTAACACTCACCTGTGTATTAGTTAAATCCGAAAAAATAAACTAAGAGAAACTAAAGGTCATATTTTCACTTCACATATTATAAAGGTATAAAAGTCGAATCCATAATGTCCTCGAAACTTTCGTTGTGAAACTGTATTTAACACCTATAAATATGCCAAATATTCAAGATGGCAGCTTAGGTCATAAGTAGGTCACAAACACGAGGCCCCTTGTGTCAAGTAAAAATAAAAACATTTCATGCATGAATGATTGATTGGTGAATAATCATTGATGCATTTAGTTTTATAATAGAATATAATAAAGAGTCAACTGGAATCAAGTCCTTATCGCATTATTTTAAAAAAAATTAGTGGGGAGGGGGGTTAATCTTATATTCATTATATTGTACAATTATAGTGTGCTATAAAACGAAATTGGTGTGGGACAATATTCTCATATAGTAATAGAAAATAATTGTTTGAAAAAGGATAGATGCATGTATTTTAGCTCTTCAATTTATAATTGTAAAATTCAAGAAAAACTGCCAAAAACTATAATAGTACATTTTAAGGCTTAATTAACATACAGAAATTCTGTATAATGTTATTTCTTTAAGGAGGAATGCTACACCAAAATTTTATTAATTGATCATTAAGGTATCGTTTCTGACACATGATTTCATTGTTCAAAGAAGGATATATAATGCTTTTAATTATATTTTTAACAAATTTTTCGTATTTTTTTTTTTTAAATGAGAATGTGAAAAACCTGTTTTGGCTGCAAGTAACACTTTGTAGAGTTTAAAACAAGTGGTGTGAATAAATGTATTACATGTATATTAATATCTATTAAATCATGTCTTACAAAGTAACATCAGTAAGATGGGTTTTTTTTCCTTTTAATGAAAAAATTATGAATAAAAATACAAAACCTCTTTTTTTCACCCCAATTTTAAACTCTACAGTGTGTTACTTGCATGCAACCAAAACAGACTTTCTCATGTACAAAATAATTAGAAGCATCTATCCTAGCTTCTATGACGATCGAATAAAGAAATCATGTTTCAGAAATTATACTTTAACAAACCATAAAATAATTAAATGTTGGTGTAGCATTCAACCTTAACGATCCATTCATTTGAATAAAATGTTGATGTCCAACTTTTTGTTTGCATGCTTATTTAGGAGGCCGATTTGGGGTTTTTTGCTGAAAAACTACAATAGCAAAACCCTTTATTTTTTAACCATATGTCATCTTTTAAACCAACTCTAGTTTATTTGCTAAGTTTCAAGAAAATCGACCATCTGGTTCTTTTCAGGAACCATCTCAAAATAGATGTACATTTACTATAGGAAGATACAGGAAATTCATTTTCCGCATATCAAAGCTAATTGAAAAAATACTACAATAGCTTTTTTTCTCAAATTGTTATATATGATTAGTAATATTATTTTCTACCTTATATGTAAAAAATACTAAATTCTACCATCTGGATTTTAGTTGGGGCTATCTCAAAATATAAAAATGCACCAAATTTTGCTATATACCGTGTTTGGATCATTACGAACGAAGATTGGTGTAATGGATTCATTCAAAAAATAAGAAAAAGTGTCATCAAGGATTGCATCATTCTGTACATAAAATTTCAACGGCGTACAATTTTTACTTTTTCTTTTATGTTATTTCTTATAATGTACTCCTACAAAGCTTCATTTTATTATAACGTCATAAAAGCGCAATGGCAACGCTCCCCTACCGCACAACAGAAAAATCATTTAAAAAATAAAAATTTCCTTAAAAAATCTAAATATATTTATCTGTGTTTTATTTATTGTGTTCAATTTTATAAATGATATTGAAAAAATTTCATAAGAAGTATAAATCAACTGTATTATACTAGAATGCGCAAAAACATGCGCAATGAAAACTAAAGTCGGCCTCCTTCAATTTGCAACCCCCCTTCTTCCCCCCCCCCCCCCCCCCAAAAAAGTAAACTAACTCTACAGGGGTGCTTCGATCCACACCCTCCCTCTCACCTGAATAAATCATGCGTATTTTTTTCATAGAGTTGGAGCCAGATGTGTCATATATATTACCTTGATACATAGAGCATAGCTGACCTACTACTTGCATATTATATATACATGTATAAAAAAAGGGTTATTAATTGGGGAGGGGGGCAAACTCTTTAGCAGTTTTTGCTGTGCTAGGTTCATTTCTAAGAAAATCATCTGGTAGTCTCAAGTTTAAGACTCAAGAATTCGTCTCATGATATCGTACCTTGTGGATAAATGTGATGGCTTCAGCATGAGTACAGTTCTCCAGAGAGCGTCCGTTAACCTCCAGTATCTCGTCCCACACCTCTAGGTCGGCTCGGTCTGCGGGGGACCCTGGTAAATAGACCATAATATACAATACTCTAGTATCTGTACATGTCCAAAATTGTGGAATGGGGTGGAGAGAGAGATGTTGATAAAGATAATAAATGCTTTCTTGGGTGGTTCGTTTAGCCATGAAGGCATAATGGTTATTGCACAATTTTCCATATAACCTGCTAATGCGGGTTATGTATTTTTTTTTTATGCAATATGTTCTACCTTCATACCCACATGAATCACCAAAAGAAGCATTTTATTGTTTAAAAATCCCTCCTCCTTTTAAGAATTACTTTTAGACATTAAGATCTTTACAGTATCAATGAATAAGTACATGTATTAAGTAATCAATTTCAACTGATTATAGGTATGACAAAATATAACCTTGATACTGAATGTTTTTCGTTTACTCTTAAAATCGGAATCTCCTAATTATTAGGAGAGTTTTTTCACTCTAATTCCAGTTTTTTTAAGGTTCCTGTACAGTCTTATCACAAGTATGAAGTAATATTAAAATTATTATGAAGAATCAAAAGGCAACTTTTTTCCCACTTGTCAAATTTACAAGAAATTTGCAAAAACAATTAAGACAGGGCTTGTAATAATTTATGGCTTGATGGTCTGGAAACAGGAGTATCTTAGTTTTTGCCCTTTATTGGGCCAATTATATTTTTAAATGTCTTTTCCATAAATATTGGTCCAGTGTGACTGAAAATCTCAACTATAAACTTATTAGTAAGTAAATTTGTGGTTAAAAGCTAAAGTGATCAATGGAGACTCAAGAGCAGTATGTGTTCAATTCTGTCTTTAAAATATAATTATACATTAAAACTGAACATTTTATCATATGAAATACATGTTTAAAATCATCATCAGATACCCCAGCGATTATAATCTCCATACATACAATTGTATACATCATGTATCTTTGGTACATATACACGTAGTGTGGTATAAATATTAAAACGGGAACAGTTGATGGAACATCAACCAAAATTGATTTTCTATCAATTATATTATTTGAGGACTATATCTGTCTTTCAAGACAGCACAGTTGTTACATAATCTAAAATTAGGTTCATAAACAGAATTTATCTGGCATATTGGTATTCTGATCAATATTAAGGGAAAAAGTGTACTTCTTGAAAAAAGAATTCCCCAATTATACTCGCAATTGCCTTCATTTAAATATGCTATATGTGTTAATCACTACTGTCCTTAAAAAAGTCAAACATTTCACTTCTGAGAGACAAAGACCAAACAAATACTATAAAATCTCATAAAAATTCCCTATAAAACTGAATAAGAAGTCAGCGTACCAAATAGTTTCGGAGCGCCTTGTTCTTCAGCCAAAAGCATGATGTATCCAGATAAATCAACCATTTTCAAGATTTATATGTTCATTCACCATACATGCCTGTTCACAAACACAATGTTGATATTACTGGAGCTCCCAAAAGTTTCATTCAAAGCAAATATGAAACATACTTTCCTCGGAAAGCAATGCATACAGTTGTGTACTGATATGAACAAGAGAGTAGGATCAGTTTACTCCTTAATATCTTGGATATCAAATTATTAATAAAGTCTCCAAATACCGGTATACTGGTAGTGGATAAACATTATGGCAACATCATCCTTGACTATAGATCCTATAATTGAATCATATTTGGACATCGTGCAACGCACCTGCTTCTCACCAAAATCTCACACATAAAGCATTCTCTAGCTTCATATATTCAATATTAGAATATTTTGGAAACAAATTTAATCCCAAAGCCTTCAGTCCTTCAGTTTTTATTCATCAAGGAAATCCTAAAATCCCAATTGGTCTAAAACCAGGAACACAATTAAACAATTAGTCGAGAGATTCCTGCCACTGTAGTATTTGCCTGGAGATTTCCCTGCACCATTAAATGACAAAGAAGCTCCAACCTATGTGTTTTATCTGAGCGATTTCTCTTTGGAATTGATTTTCATTTGACAGAGTGTGCTTATTCCACCTCCCTGATCATGGCATCACAGTTAATACAGCGATGAGAGGACATGAAGTCGCAAAACTGACAGAACCTTGATCTTGCCTTGAACCTTTGACCATCTAGTCACACATCAAGGGCAATTATTGAAAATCCCCTTAGAGCCACTCTTGAGGATTAGAGGGACCCTGCATTCCCTCATATATAACTTGAAACCAACAAAAGACTACAGCATGGGTCTCTGGAGATCCAACAGTATGGACTAGTTTCCAAGTCTTACTAGTTCATAATTAAGTATGGATCAGCATGTAGATAATGATCACCAAATGAGGTGATTGAGGTCTAATGTGTGCCAAATTCAATTGAATGGGCCTCCCAGTAGAATGAAGGAGATGAAGAAGCTACATCTTAGGAAATCAATGTCATAAACTGACTTAGAGTACCTGCATATGATAACTGACAAAAGTCTCAAGACCAAAGTAACCAACATAAATTTATATAAAAGGTTGGCTTGTAGACAAACTGCTGGAGAGTAAACTTTATTTCGCACTATAAATGGGGGCTGCATGATCATATTTGCTGAATATTGTTTATCTATTGAAGGGACCTTAATGAATATTAATTTGCCCAATAAATGTGTATAAATTTCCAATTGACTACCGGGTAATGGTAAGATGAAGACCCAACTCCCGTAAAGATTCTTTTATCGATAATTATAAATACCTGTGTTGGTATGTACATATATTAAATTTATGCTAAACAATTGTTTATTTTTTATTCAGAATTTATAGAATTGATATTTCCATAATATTTGATTTCCCATAAGAGAGGTTGCAAAAGGAACCCATCTTTAAATAAGTGAGGAGCCAGAGACCTAGCTTTCTCCAGCTTCTGCTATACTTTGTACTGAGAGGATTTGCCACAAGTCAATTGTCTTTAATAAAGAGACCAGCCTCTTCCAGGGATTATTTACCCATCAGGAAAGGAAGCCACTCTGATGTTCATCAGCACACATTCTCCTCAATTCAGGCTCCATTTAGCTCATCAGTGAACATCACATCAGACTAGGCAAGCACTCAGTAAACATTGGAAACTGTCTCATATCATCCATTTTCCTCTCACAGTCCCAACTTATCAATAAATTGTGCCCAATGTTTGCCTTTGACTTGACACTACATCAAAATGTCTTTTTACTTTTGATGGGTATAAATCATCTTTAAGGAGGTTATAGATTTTTTGTGTGGTGATGGGGGGGGGGGGGGGGGGGATCGAGGGGTAAAATACTGAAGAGTACTGATGTACAATGTCATTTATTGACCCCTCTATGAAGGTTTTGCTTGCTAATATCTTCACACTTCTGCATTATTTAAATCAGGAAAGTCAGTATATTATAAACCTTGATTGTTAAAGTCTAAGCTTAAATATTACTTTCCATTTTGAAAAATTGAGTTTATTAATTTGTTAGTGTAGTAAAAATGTAAGTTGCTTTAATGATCATGAGGAAATATTTATGGCAATCATAGCAACTTTAAAGCAAAAATTTTCAGCAATAAAGGACAGTTTACTGCATTGTTCATTTCTGTCCCCTAAATCAGCTATAAGTACGCCGGTAGATCAGTAGAATTATGATAATAAGGTATACGCACATCTTGCGTTTTTATGTCTTATAATTTGATGGTTATTACAAAGATCTGAAAGCGATCTGGCCATTTTCATATTTATTAAAATATCACTCAACATGTAATTAATTTAAATTCCTCTTTTCAAAAATAAAGTTATGAAATTCAAAAGTGTATATAAAGAAGACCATGTATTCAATTAACTGGAAAATGCTTTCAGCATATCCAAATATGTAAGCAAGATACGTAGAGCGTAATAAGATGAAGTTCATTTCTCCTTGGTCCAGACACTCATAGCTGATGCACACACAGATAAGATGATGCCAAAATTGGTACACTTCAGCTACCTAACTGCTAGCTAATAACGTTCAGTGACAAAATCAATTAGACACTTCCTAGCAGAAGCTTTTTAATCAGATCATAAACTCCCCATACAAGATTAAACTACTTTCTTGTCTAGTCTCATAGGTCATATATAACATGAATAAGAACCAAGTAAATTCTTGACTCTTAATTTCTCTCAAAGGCAATTATTATATTATAAATAATAAATATCTGCATGTACCATTTTCAGCACAACATAAAAGCATTAGTTTATTCCAGGTTAATTTTTCCATGAGGTAAATTTGATAAGTTGCTAGCTATAGACTGTCGAGCACTATATCTGTTTTATGTAAAAACAGGATGGGAGCCAGGAATTCAAAGTCAATTCAAATTGTTAATCTTACAGTAATTATGAGAATGAATTCAAAGTTGAATTCTACAATTCACGTTTTACTTAGATTTTAAGATTCTTTGATATAACAATTTTATCTCAAAATATTTACATATTTCAGTGTCTTTGTCTGTGATAACGATTCGGTTTTGTACTATACAGTCCAATAAATTCAAATGAAGTATTGTTGGAGCGCAAGCGGGGTTTCGCATACATAATATTCTAATTTTAATCGTACAACTGCTGAAAATTATATAGCGAAGTACGTAGAAGTGTTTCATAGGGGTTAACTCCAGAAAAGTTTCTATGTAATGTTTTGACTGACCTTTGTCCAATCAGATCGTAGCTGGGCGGAGTTAAGACATTGCCACTCGTGACTTGAATGAGAGAGAGAGAGCGAGAAAGTAAATTGAGTAAATTATAAGTGGTGCCGATGAAGAAATAATCATTAGTTATAAACTGGCAAACAAATTAATTAAGGTCTGTATATAAAAATTACATGTACATATCCTATATTGGTATAATTTTAAAGTGTTTTAAAGAGCGATTGTGAAAATTTCTTTGGCCGCACGCCGTCGACAACATGTACATGTATAAGAATGACGTAGCTAACCAACTAAATTTTCTGGCATGGAGTCCGAGAATACGGGCATTAAATATTCGTCCTTAGGTAAAGAATGTTTCACACTGAGTAACCACAAAGAAAGTTTTTATACAAAGTAAATTTACAACCTATGTTTAATTCCAGGAAGATTCGGCATACTTTGATTAGAATACTAACGGTAACACTTGTAATAAAAACAGTTTCTTAAATATTCCTAGTCTTCGATGTTCAAGTGACGTACATTACCTCATCCCATTATCTATATATAGACATCGTTGTTCCCTGGTTAAAGAATTTCAAAACATTTCAAAATTTATTTCCATAATTTATAAGATATACTAGACCTTGATTTGTCACTTTATAACTACTGTTGATAGATAGTTCGCTCATCTGCGTCATCTATAATTTACTCCATTAACCAGTTTTAAAAACTCTCTCTCTCTCTCTTTCTCAAATTAAGTCACGAGTGGTAATGTCTCAACTCCGCCTTCTACGATCTGATTGGTCAAAGGTCAGTCAAAACATTATGTAACAACTTTTCTGGAGTAAATGCCTATTAAACGCTTCTATGTACTTCGCTGTATAAATATAAGTAATAAAGAATCATTCTTTGAATATTCGGGCTTTATTGGATTTGATCACGCCCCGACCGAAATTATCACCTCATAATACTCAAAGAATGATTCCTTATTCCTTAAATATTACTGGTATAGCGGTAATAGCTTTATCTATAACAAAAATATCTGCATTAATCATTTTCAAGATTAGAATGAAGGTGATTAAAATCAATCATACCTGTATTAGTGTTTTAAATATGTGTGTTCATCTACCAGTGAAAGCATTGTCTGTTTTGTTTATTTTTTCAACCATTCACCACAGCTGGCCCCTTATACATTATTTATGCGACAATAACGAATTTGTTATCAACACTAACTAGATTTTCTTTAAACCAAAACATGACTTGGAGCAAGGACAATTGCATGATGAAGAACATTTGGCTGCAGCATTACAAGCAAAACAGCTAACAAAAACTAAAGCTATAACCTGGTTTTCATTAATTTAAGAATTTCAGAGTATGTGAATCTTTAATTTAAAAAATTGTTCAAATTGCATCTTTAAACTCAATTCTACAGAACTAAAATCATTGTCTTTTTTCCACCAATACTACATAAATAAACTTGATAAACAGTCTACCTAATCTAGACTAAATGTGTTTTTATTGTAGCTTAATTAGTGTCCCTAATCAATCATGAAAAAATTTAGTTTCATACAACAGTACCCCTAATTATATCTCCATATATTATTCTTTCTTACAAAACATGTACCTACCTGGTGCAATGTCATCTATCCTTGGGGGAAACCCTTCATCCAATCCACCCATGACAGAGAATCCAAACCTCCTCTCTCCAGGCCTCATATCCACCACCACTTCAAACACAACTTCATCTGCATCACCCCCAGGCCAGATGGGCAGAGTTCCACTCTGGCTGTATGTATCCGGGTGTCCATTCTCGACCTTTGAATGATCATGGCCCAGAAATTGTATTCCATCCACGCTCCCCAAATGTGAATGAGGGGCACTAAAGTCCGAGCCGATTTGCCTCACATCATCCACACTCTCCCATTTCCTGTTGAAGGCTGCGAAATCTTCCAGGCTCCCCCACTGCAGCATCCCAACACTGTGGGAGTTAAAGAGAGAGGCATTTTCAGCATCCACCGGAAGAAGGCGGGAGCGAGATGTGGAGAAGATATCAAAACTGGCCTCCTCCACCTCCATTGTAGCAGGTTTTACCCTGAAATCAATAGCAAAATGAAACAATGAATTGTTTGTGCAACATATTTCATCCTAGAAATATAACACCCTTTTACACATCAAAGGATAAATCTTTAATGGGTTTTTTAAACTATAAAAGTACTGAAGATACATGTACAATTTATTTTATGGGATTGCAGGTCCTTGAGGTTCATCAGTAGAATGCTGCACTTTTATAGAAGGTTGCTCTCTTAATACTGATATTCACAAGAAATCAAGATTTTTTATGAAATGTGTCATACAGGAATAAGCCAATTTACTATACCTTTGGGTCAAAATTGACAGAAATTGCCTTAAATTTTACAAGTTTTAAAAAAGAATATTATTAAATCCTTGCAAGTGTTTAAATTTTTATCAGAGGGGTTTAAGACTTTGAACCTTAATGCTAAGATAGTACAGATCTGATTACAACATTTCTTAACAATGTAGACTCAAGAGAGACAACTCTGTGAATAATGCTGCTAATAATGTCAAGTACATGTAATAGCCTGCAGTTATAATAAATCTATCTTAACCTCTACAAGTGACATTGTAGACATAAGATTATTAAATATAGGAGTGTGACATATTGCCTATTGTTAACTTAAGCAACTAGCTGTAATTGGTTTACAATCATTTCAATCCTATAATCTCATTAGAGATTATTTATATTTCCATACTGTTATGAAAATAAATGCATTATAAAACTAATGTAACAAAATTTATTCATTTAAATTGATTTCTGTTTTTCAAATGAGAGAATGAGAGAAATACCGGTACTTTAATATATAAACAAAATTAAAATCCCATATTAAACATAAAACTCAGTCTGATTTTTAAAAAGCTGAGAAATATATGGCCTTGCTGTTAAAGACCTATTAATGGAATTTCTAATAACTATAATGCAAATCTTTGAGAAATAATGCATCATCCATTACCCTACTAAAGTACAGGAAAAATGAACGCTGACACAGGTTAAAGCCAGGTGTAAAGAGCCACCAGGTAAGTGGTGTACAGGACTGTCCTAGTTGTGTTTTAGACCCAACAATGTCAAACACCTACACAATAGTCCATGTTCTGTACCAGGACTGACAGTATGACTGACACATAGTCGCCTTTATGAGCTGTTTTGTGGTCAGCATACATGGAAACTCAAAAGTGGAAATTTACCTGTTTTCACATTCTTTGCATTCACATCATCTGTTCACATCATCTGTTTCCTGAAAAACAAAATTAATTACAGAAAATGAAAATAATCTAAAATTAAACAAAAATAAAAATTTAGTAAAAACTTCATTCTTTAGACCAAGAAAAATGTCTCTGAAGGTTTTTAACCTCCCTAGTCCCCGCTTCCCAATTCAAATTTTTGGCAAGTAAATAATGCTATGGCAAATTTTTTCCAATATCTCAATTTACCCAAGTCTGATTTAAAGTTTCTGAAACTCAACTTGATATTAAATTGCGTCTGAAATAAAATATCCCTAAGTCACATATATATGTTAATTTACATAACCAAATCATCACACAAGAAGGACCAGATATCAATGCATTGCTAGCATGCACAATTGATACATCAACAATGATAAAAAAAATATCTTACCTCCATTCAAAATGAACCCATGCACAATCGCTTTAAAATTTTTGCCAGGTCATCCCAACATTCAAGATGTTTTTAAATCAAATAATCCACAGTACAAATGCAGAAAAATCACAACAAATATTGCGGGGATTGACCCTAGATCTAAATGGCCAGCTTTAAAATCATAAAGCTATTTAAATCGCCAGAAGGTGATAACAACGCTAATCCACTAATACCTTTGATCCCCAGTCATAGCAAGCAGGACATTTACATAAATGGTATCACTGTCAGATGGGCTAGCGTAGTCCAGAGGGAACAAAAAATCCTGCAGGTTTATGCATATTTTATGTTGAATCCTTTGTGTACAATTAGACAAGTGTTGCAAGCTTTGTACTCCAACAGCTATGAAAATCCAGAATCTCGGACAATAGTCCTGGACAGACCGAAATAGTCACTAGTGTCAAATCCTTAATTAACAGTATGGGCTTCCCTATATGTCACCACAGCAAGGTAGTTTATCTGGTTTTCTTTGCAGAATATTTCCTGTTGAATGTTCTTTTCAACAACCAAACTTACATTTCCTCTTCAAAGGAAACAAGCACAGAAAATTTACACTTGACACTTGTAAAATTGAATGGAATACACAACAGGAGTGTTTTGGAAACAAAAATCTTGGAAGGGTTCATTTGTGCAGACTTCAAAAATAAATTGATTGACTTTAAAAAACCCTCCCAGGTTTTGGGGTATAAGTTCAAGAGAACAATAAGGTTTGCCTCGTAAAAGAAATTTGGAATGCAATCACTGGGGCTTTTTATGGACATTTTATTGTGTGCTAAAAAATAGCGAACACGATGTCAATAGACCTCCGTGACACATCTTTCCAGATCATCTGGGATTTAATTCTAGTAATGGTGAACTACATACTGATCAAATATCAGTATGTACTGATAACTTACTTAGGTTTTTTTCTCTAAACCTGCCAGATAACAATGTAAGAAACGATTCAATTTGTTGTTGACAATTTTTAAAGCAAGATTTTTCAAGCAAAAACTATAATTGAATATATTGTAAATTACATTTCAAAAGCATGTTATAAACATTTTATTGTTACCTTTCGTTATATTGTTACAGAATCAGGTACCTAAGGCTATTAACCTAATCTGTAAATTAATCTGATACAGCATTTATAAAAATGTTATCAATGCAACCATCACAAACCAAGGGACAGAAATGAAGCTACTGATACACGCAACTTACATACAAAAGACCTATGTTTATCATAACTGCCTATATTAGATAAGAAATTATTATGCCACCCCCCCCCCCCCTATTTATTGAAGCAGACATTTTCCCTAAATTTTCATATATAGTTGGGATAGAATATGAAAAATATATTTTAAAAAAAGGAACAAAAATTCTATAGCAGAAGTTTTAGGTTCAAGCACCTCCACCCCACCCTCGCCATCCCCAAACGATGTCGGCGAAGGTCAGCCCCCCTTGCCCACTTTCAAGAGTGTCAGTCAAAAACTTTTAGTCTCGATGAACCTCGCTGAGATTAAAACGGTACGTACCTGATAAATATATCTTGCATGTGAGCAAACTTATCTGGCGCGTGTTAACATGATTTATCTTGCAATCATGTTGGAGCAAAATGATGCAGGTTTTCGAAGAGAAAAGAAATCAAAGCTGCAAGACTAATGAGATGGTGCCCTAAAAACAACTCAGATACAAATATAACTAAACACTGCATGGCAGTAACTTACAAGCAGATTAACATGAAAAATAATAGAGGACCAAAATTTTAGTGAGTTTGCTATCAGAATCAAATGACTACACATACCATTTTGTCAGGCAAAAATAATCATTAAAGTTGCCGCGGACTTGTCCGTCATAGGTCATATGTAAACAAGCTTTTCATTGGATAAAAAAAAAGATACAAAAGTAAAACCTATGCTATAGTTTACTTTCCGGAGACGCGAAGTCTGATGTAGCTATATATATTTATAATATAGGAGGAGGAGGAGGAAATATATGTACTTTAATTTTAAATTTCAAATTGTGTCTTAGATATTGTAATTTTACTCAGATCAAATAAAGAAGGATTCACTTATACATGATTAAAAATTATTCTTTAGCCTAAATCAAAACTGATTTTATCTTTTATTTTTTAGATATAAAATGATTTACTTGCACATTTTGAATGATTGACCAAAATTCGAATGTTATAATTTAAGTTATAAGAGAGATACAGAGGTAAGAATTCATTGATATGTAAACAAAGCTCGAGTCTTATATTTGTTTACAAATAATGTAAAGTATGGAATTACCATTTCTTTGACAAAATAACTCGTAAGAAACAAGGTAAACTTGTTCAATTTGTTTATAAAATATATTAGCAATAGAAGAAAGCAACATTTGATTAAAACTTATACCAACAAAACACATATGTGAACAATAACAAGGCTCGGGCTTTGTTTACAAAACAAAGAATTCCAAACTCTGTATCTTGCTTATATTTTAACATCTGCATGACTTTCAAATTTTGATGAAGCATTAAAAATACCCATATTAACCATTCTAAACATTAAAAATGAAAATTTTGAGCTCAAATCGTGTCCAAGTAGCGGAGATTTTGTAAATGAATATGATAATACCACTCGATTCTATGATGCAAATACATTTTCTATGATGTATTTAAGATTTCAAGACATATGCAACTGAATAATTAAGTTACTATTTTAAATAGAATGAAAAAAAACCCTCAATTAAGTTGGAGCTGTGAAGCATCCAGTTTTGATTGAGAATAAAATTACCCTTCAGATCTACCTTGGAATTTTTATAGCCATAACTTTTTTTCCCAACTATTTTAAGTCTAAAAATCAGATAGTTTTCTTTCTTTATCTTTATACAAAGTTCTTATTCTCAGGAGATTGATAAAGTAAGAATCCAGCCCCTCTTGAAGAGTTATCCTTCTTCCATCGCCAATGCACATGCCCGAATTTTGTTAAATTGGTCGACTATTATGACTACAGCAGCAGTCAAATGTAAGAATGCATATGCATTCGGCTAGTATGTACATGTATATAAATTTTACACGTTAATGAAATGATGGGTCCATAAAATATTTATAATGCCCGAAAAGATATCGATATGACACATAGAAAAATATACAGGTATACAAGATTTTCTCATATAATATTGATCACTTTTTCATTGTTCATACGAATTTGAAGGTAAACAATATTGCAGGTATCTTTTCTACAAATATTGACAATTATTGGTTATAATAGATTGGTTTATAATTGGTTATAATTTTATAGATCGCATGAACTACAAAAAAAAAAGAAGAAATAAATAAACAAATAAATAAATAAAAAAAACCAACAAATTGTGAACATTGATATAAAAACTAACATAATTGCTTACGTGGGTTTTGCTTTTTTTTTCAGCATCGTCCGCAACCGTCTATAATTGTAATATCTGGATATTAATTAATCAAACAAAAATCCTTTTATTAATTTTAACAATATACCTGTACTATAACACTGTGATAAGCAAAGAATCATAAATTGTGTATTTTGAACATGTTTATATTTAACTTTTTTATAGTACAAATATAATTTACAGCATATTAATATGTCTGCAACTAAATCATACAACTACATTTGCCACTGACACTGACAGAAAACAAAACAAACCATTAGGGAAAAAACTATTTAATATCTTTTGGTTGCAAAACTGTTTAGTAAAGACATGCACAACAACCAAGTAAAATAGAATATAATCTATGACAAACTTGCTTTGAAGTCTTTTATGTTAAACATACATCTTCTGGATGTCTAGTCTTTATGTATCATTTTTTTCTCTTTTTTTCAATTCATTTTAATAATGTACAAAAACAAATATAAAAACAATTTCATAACCCACACTTCTGGAGGGTTTCTGTCTCTCCAGTGGAGCTGCTATAGGGGAACCCGAGGACTCTGTGTGGTATGCGATGATATCCCCTGTATCTGCAAAGGGATTATGTAAATATATATCTTACATTATCTTAGATTCTATGTACGTTTTAAAGAATCTTTTATGTCATTATGTAATACAAAAATTCAAGGACGGAAACATCCATCATATTAATTTGTTTAAACAAGATAGCCTCTTCAGTTTACATACATGTACTTATATATTTTCTATATTATATGCATGCATTTTAAATATACTTAAAATGTCACATATACATTACCTATCTTGTTTTAAATTTTCCTTTTTTGTACTATCATTGTTATTATTTTATAAATAGATTGTATGTGTCATTCTGCGAGATGATATATAGAATCACAATTACTTTCTTGTATTTAGATGGAGCTTAGTCAGGGCCCCATCCCTAGCTGGCAGCTGCCATTAAGATTAGAATAGAGCAAAAATATGTTATATAGTTATATGTCTGGGACATTAAAAAAACGTGAAAAAGCAAACAACGCAACATCATTTTTGAAAGTCGTGTACCAAAATCCATTTTGGAAATCTCATTCGGCGCACCTCGGCCGATTCCGGTAACCTACATCAAACTGCCAAGGTGTGCCGAATTATGTGGAAGTCTATGACGTAGATGCAATCCAAAAACTTTCCAAACACTCTAGAACATGTTGCGCCTCTTCAGTCTACTTAAATTAAGAAATGTGTGTTTATTTTTGGAGATTCCTGTTGTAAATGGAATAATTTCTTTCAAATATTAAAAATATAAAGGAATTGAGTTTGAGTACTGTGAGAGAAACAGTTTATTTTTCCTTTTAAGTTGCATGCGCTGAGACGTCCCCTTGTGAACAGTTTGCAAGGTTTTTTTAAAAGCTATATGTATCCTTCTGTTTTGGCAAACATGCGATTATTTTTTAAAACCATACGCTATTCTCATTCTGGATGGCACCCTAATTATCCTATAAAATGGAAGAATAAAAAAAGTTTGAAGAAGAAGACGCTTTTTAAATGGAAATTTGTATTTAATTTACAGTACAAAC
The DNA here is from genome assembly GCA_020458035.1 of Magallana ariakensis. Lineage (NCBI taxonomy): Eukaryota > Metazoa > Mollusca > Bivalvia > Ostreida > Ostreidae > Magallana > Magallana ariakensis. Next base: position 17,033,818 of record CM035816.1, on the reverse strand, counting down.
TGATTCTTTTTTCTACAACAATCCTTAATTCAAAATTGTCACGAAGGAGTCCAAGAATTCATTAACAAATATCAATACCGGGTATCTGTTTGCAAAACTTGCAAACTTGTTCGACTTTCAGTTTCATCTATTTTGAAGTGTCGTAGCCATCTCATCACAGCAACAATATGGACATATATATTTTTCTCGAACATTTTGAAATTAGAATTTTGTACATTTTACTTTCTATTGATAGGAACTGACAAATTATTTTTTGCTGATTTATAGATTTTGTAGTTTGATATATATCGGAATCGTACATGATAGATCATCTGGCATAAGAACGTCTGAAATATTTAAAATCATCAGCACACAGCACGAAATATTTGCTTTGTTGATCTGCTCTCTTTTTTTCTTTAATACAAATTCCTATAACATCTGCTTAGCTCGTTTATATCATACCCATTTCATTCAACTAATCTATTTTTTATTGCAGTCCTGCACAACGAAACATACAACTATTTATGATCATTAGGTGATGAAATTCATTTTAAAACTACATAACACTAAATATGAAGACCATGCTCTTGATTAAACAAAGTCCCTTTTTTACAGCTTTTTGATTCCGCATTGAATTAAAGTTACGGCGACGGCAACCTTGAAAGATAATAAATTAGTGATCGAAAGTCGATACATTTTTTTCCTGCAAATTCTTGCATTCATTAAACTATCTCTAAAATCAACGGACAACTGTGTTCTATTAATGAGATTAAATCGACTATATGATGCGACGTTGTGAAACTGTTATTCATAGATTCCATTCAGGTACTGGCAATTCGGCCCGCATGTTCGAAAGATCCTTCTTCACCAGCTAAAGCTTTCATTCCGACAAATATACAGCAGTATAAACTGATAGTTGATCACATATTCGTCAAATTTAATCACTGAAATTAATAACCCCCTCGATAATTGAAAACGATAAAGTTTCACTTTCAATCGCGCAGTGTTGATCTTAATTCACTTATTACATTAAGTAAACAGCACAACTTTTACGGACATCGAGATAATTCGGTCGTTATCGGGTGGGACGTCGATATACGGGTCTCTTCAGCCATGTTTCCATTAATTGCTTACTTTATAGGCAATAACTCTTCACAACCGGACTTGTTTAATTACGCAGAACATGAAATTGTAGAATGCGGAACCGATAACGGTAGAAATACCTGGACTGGTTCAACAAATATTGTTTGCTGTCCCGCTTGGCCGCGGAAGAGTGAAGACACCATCAAATATCTGGAAATCTGTTTGGAAAACAATCTTATAGCTTTGTTCATAGGGATTACGAGTTTAATGACGAAAATTAACGGCTTTGGCATTATAGAACCGCTGCGCTTGCGCAGTTTGTGTAAGAAGTTGATGTTTGTGCTAGGGGTTATGGATTCGAATCCTGGGAGAGCGTAGTTGAAATGCTGAAGCTAATGCATTTGAAACGCTGCACATCTAATTCTAATAGGACTTTACAAAAGAGTCTTACTAAAACCAAGTTATTAATCATCTATGAATCAATACCAGGGACACTATTAGATTGTTAAAAAAACTATAATAATTTAATATGAAATTTTGATATCTCTTTACTGCATCGCGGTCCATTGATTTTGACTTGAAGAAGTAGGAAAGAAGGTGACCTTAGACAGCGCCAAAGGTTCAAGAAGAACAACAAGGTGGAAACCCAGCTGCTTGCGAGTCAGGATTTTTAATATGGCAACTGCGCCATCAAAATAGGGGAATGTTTCAGCATTTGTGCACCCTGTTGTGGCATAAATACAGATAAACGGGTACTTGAATTCAGATAGAGTCCAAGTTTATCGCTAGCAAAGATAAAAACTTCTCATTAATCACCAGCTATCGGGGAAATATGACATTTGGTAAACATTTAGTATCTGTATTGCAGAGTTAACATCTTTACACAGGGATCTTAAAGAAAAGACATGGCAAGAAACCTTCTCCCTGATTGCCCCTGCTATTCATCCAATGATGTTTTTGATCCCGCTGTAGTTCAAGCTATGCAGTGACACAAATATTGAGTTTGTTGTAAGAATGTTGAAAGAAATGATACATGTAACGTACTTCTGCCATTGGGTTGTGTTTATTGATGCGAATCAATCTTTATTGGCAATTAATGCTATTTAGATACATACATGTAAACTAGAATTGCCATCGATTGTAATTTCTAAAAATAAGATAATAAGCAACATAAGAAAGGAAAACATTAGAGACGCATGGCCTGAAAACAGAAACCTCCATTGGTGTCAATAAAATAAGATTATTATCACTTTATTGCAATGGAGTGTTTGAACATCTCTTTATACGGCACAACAGCACGGTAAATATTTAATAACAAGATTAATGTAAATACTCGTGAAGATTCTTGACACACTTTCTTCAATTATTATCCGATATCTTTATTCCATTCACGCCAAATAATAACTTATCCCTTGTCTGAGTGAAGCTTGTTTACCCACGCATTTTCTGGTCCAATAGTTTTACCATAATTTAAACAGGAAGTCGTTGGGATAAAAAAGGCATCATATGCGCATACTTAAGTCTGCAATGGCTTGGAAAAAAGTTTAATATTTCCGAACAGATGAGAAACTAGGAGGTTGATCCACATGTCCTCCCATTCTAACAATGTTGGGGCTGAAGTGTCCTCTTTGCATAAAAAACCCAAACTGTCAATTAAACTTGAATCGATCATCCGGGTATCACATCATGTGTCAAGGCGATATTAAATCCCTATGTTCGTAAATCATTTTATTACCATGGCAAATTACCGAAAACTGCTTTCGAATTCAATAGTCCAGAAAATTATAAAACGTGCCTCGGGTTAAAAGGCATGGGGTTTTATGACTTTTTGTGAAGACAAAGGCATTTTCTCAAGATGTTTTGCCGCGTTAAAGACAAACCTAAAAACGAGTCTACTGGAAAATGACAAAAGATGGCGCTCTTGGATTAATTATCAATATATCACGTGAGATTGAGAATATGCAAAGTAGATTTTATGTTGGAAATGTGCTGTCCTGTAATGAGAAAAGCCTGTGAGTGTTAACGTGAGTCATTACAAAAATTAAAGATTTGATGTCAAACCCATTTCACAATATATTAGATTAGATTTTAATCAAAGCATCTATTCCTAACTTAATTTCAAGTATTTCACTATCTCCATTCTTTTGTGGCGATTACTTTACTTTATTTTTTAAACTACATCAGACCAGTCTTTATAAGTATAAAATCTTTAAAATATTCCACCCCTCTAATAATAGATTTTCAAAATCGTTTTGTTTAAACTTGCAAATCTGCACTTGTAATGTCTTGCATGATATACGACATAATATTGCCTTCTATTCTGGAGAGATCAATGGAGGTCTACAACAAACTTTTTGACCGAGGAAGATAAGAAACCCATTGACACCCTTTTAATACATTTCAGGAGTCCAAGACACACAATTTACGATAATCCCCAGAACCCAATCAAATTTTCCAAATTAAAACGCATTATAGAATTCCTTTTAGTTTGGTCCGGATCTATCATGTGAGTGCAGTAAAACATGGTTGCAATCTTTGATGTTAGTCGAGTAAAAACAATCAAAGGTGCAATGTCATCGGGAATATGATAACCATCAAAGAGGGAACCACATACGGGTATTACCGATATCCTATTCTGTCAATAGCTGATGTTTTATATCAATACAATCTTGACAGTTTCTGATATCATGTATATGTGTGTACCTTGTGTATTATTATATTCTTGTATAATATTTGTTGTAAAGTATATACGACTGTATGAACCTAGTATGTATACTTATGACAAATTTACTTTTAAAATTGAAGAAACTTATAAACCACATTAAGATGTGCATTCTAATTTATCTATTTTTTTTCACCATAGAGTACTTGTAATTTTTCGACTTAATTTAGAACAATCTAAAAGACAATTAAAGTGATAAAATCAAAATCGCGTTCACTTTCCTTTATTGGGTAGAATGAAGTCTTCGATTACTTATTTGTGGTCTAATCTAAATGGTTAGAATACTTAAATTGATTGCAAGTTACAGGAAAGACAAACACTACATTTTTTTTTACATTAAATGGCAGACCAATTTATTACTAGTATATACCCAAAAGCACCCAAAAGCAGTGATCAGGGTCCTTAGGAATACAAGTAAATGTAAGTACTCTTTAGATGAAGTTTAGTTGTGGGTTAAAACAAATACATACATTTATAGTAATGTAAAAAGACTTTGATAGATATGTTATTGAAGTTCTGATCTCGATCAAATTAACCAGGACAAAAAAATGTTTTTTGCTATATGAAAACGGAGGGTACATGTACATTTGCAATGTATACCTTTATCAAATGAATGGCAATTCAAACTTCCGAAGCGTTAAGCGTAGGGCCAATCCTTTTCCCATATGCGATTGGTCATTGATAACCCAATTTCGAAAATGTCGTTTGATTCACCTTATTTGTCGTAAAAAAAAACCATCAAACATTAAATGTCAAATCCTCATAAGATTCTTTAATCTTATAAAGCAAAATATGTAGATGGCAATTGACATATCAAATACATTAGTTGGACGGTAACGTACAAGACAACGTTATTTACAAAAGCACTAAAGGTACCATGAAAAAGAGACTCGTGTCTCCTTTGATCCAAAAAGAATAAAAGTATATGTTTATGGTAGTTTTATTCACTCTTTGGAATTTGTAGGTTTATTTTTTTTTTGATATAATGAAATTTAAGTTGCAAGAACTTATGAAATTAAAATAAAGTGCTAAAGGTTATCATTGACCTTACTGGTTCACATTGGATGGAACATTTACGTTTGTTAAGTCTACGCTGTTTTTCATAGAACCCGGATGTGGTTCTAAGTCGGAAAAAAATCTGGTCCTAGCTCTATACCGATTGCACTACCGCTAGTAGTTCTGATGTTTTTCTATTCTTAAATTATTGTCATATTACAAGGCTGCTGTAAATTATTTAATACTAAATATCATACTGTTGAAAGTGTTCGATATATGTATTATGTTAACACCATATTATTATTTATACCATAACTTATAATATATTCATTTTTATTTATATTCAACTTAAGCATTAACAATCTTATCCTGTCTGTGCTTTTAGGTAACTAATATGTATTTTTAAATTAGGAAGGGTCCAATTTAATTTTTTTTAAAGGAATCTTTATTTTGTAATAATTATGTTTTTTTTAT